>JYJE01001254.1:0-115618 GCA_000983655.1 Zymoseptoria brevis
GTAAGGTTCTAGTAGCTGCGCTTAGAACAGACAATTCTTCCTTAAGTATATAGTAGTTATACTAGGCTTATAACCTGTTATAATTAGACTTAAGCTAAGTAGAAGAAGACCTCTAATTAGCAAGTATATATTATTATATAGAGAGAATCTTAAGTGTAAGATTCTTACTTTAGCTATCTATGTATAGGAATGCCTTAGCACTAGTTACGTGCACTTTACTAATGGTTAGTCTAATAATCCACAACAGTTGATCTATGGATGAATGCCGTATAGCTCAGCTTAGTAAGCAAAAGTGGGGCCTGCAATGACGGGAAGCAGCAGCTCACTCCCAAGTTGCGACCGACGTTCGATCTTTCCCTCCTTCTCTCCATCAACAACATTCGGCACAAATGCTCACGGCATCCTGAACTCGGAAGCAAGAATGAACTCGGAGCACGAAAATGCGAGTCCCTTTACCGGCGTGATGTCTTCGTGCATGTGAGCATTACTCGGTACGGAGTTTGTGATCATGCTGCGGCTACCTGCACAGCCTCAACATTACCTATGGAACTACTGGTCCTGCAAGTGGTGCACCGACCATGATCGCAGCGGGCTGTGAACGCAACTGAAGACGATTGCTGAAATCGAATATAAGGCTGACGATGAGTATATCATCTCTTTCATCCCTGTAGACGTCTTTCCACCATTGTCGCCGTTGTCTCCATCGAAAGATCTTTACGACATTCGAGCTCAATGATACTGAGGCACTTTGTGTCATGAAGATGACCTACTCTTACTGTCGCTTCACTATCACAATCGTTCTCATTCTCACAATCGTCGCCCTTGTCAACGCGCATCCGGAAGGACACGATTCGAACGCCGACATGGATTGGTCTTCGACGTTGTCCAATATGGGCGGACAATTCTCCAACATGCTGGCACTCGCATCATCGCCGCAGATGGTAAGAAGAAGACTCTTTTCAGACACATGCGTCAGAGCACTGTACTGACCTTACCAATAGGCACTGCCATCACCACAGTCGGACGTTGGGCCATCTCCAGATCAACCTCAACCTCAACATCGTCAGCGGACCCGGACCCTGCCAACCAGCATACCCAACAATGAATACCTGACGCCCACCTACAAGGGACATCTCGAAGGCATGATCTCCCAGAGTGCTCCTGCGCAATTCCTCGCATCGCCCTTCGCGTCGACCGCACAACCTCTGACCTTTGGCGGCCAGTCTTTTGCGGAGTTCAATGAGATACCCATCTCTTACAGTCACAAGAGACCGCGCTTGATGGACGAACCACGCATATCTCAGCACAGTCCGCAGCCCAATCTGGCGCCATTGGGACCTACGTCGCATCCTCGTGAATACTTGGAGCCTCAAGGACATGCAGATGCCACGTCCTTCTTCGACGAAGGCCCGTTTGACTTTGAGATGCCAACGGAAGACTTTACATCACAGCAAAAATACCCAGACCTGAATCAATACGACGTTAATCAGCACCCTTGGGCACAACAGCAGCATCAACAGCTTGTATCGATGCAAAGTTCCATGGTTGATTCTTCCGTTATGTCTGGCTTGAACACACCGCCAGGCGCTGACATACCTCCTTTCTTCCGCGACGATGTCAACATCTGGAACCACGATACACCACCTCCACTCGTTGATATGCAGAGCTGGATCGACCGAGCTACGCCATTCGTCGATCACCTACTGCCACGCCTCGATACGAACCTTCTCGCTCCACCCGCGTCCTCACTCACACGCTCGCCCTCCTCCGCATCCTCCGTCGCATCCTCATGCTCTCGCCTCAGCTCTTCAAGACGCAATCGGGACCAGATGACAACCGGTGACTTCGCCTGCTACTGGTGCGCCGCCGCCTTCCCAACCTCGCTCGACCTCACGCACCACCTTCGCTCGCACGCACCATACGCCAGTCGAAACCATGTGTGCCAAAAGTGCGAGAAACGGTTCCAATACCGGAAAGATTTGTTGAGACATCTTCCGCGCCATGATCCAAATCGGCAAAGGTTCTACTGCACCTTCACGGGATGCAAATATCATGGCAAAGGATTTGGGAGACGGGACCACTTAGAGAGGCATGTAATGAGCCAGCATGGGAGGGCTGATACGCCGTTGGGAAGTTCACCGGCATGAGCATCTGTCAGGAGGAGGTGTCGATGGTTTGACTTCGCTTTTGAATTGACATGACGATAGATACCCAGATATGTTTGACTTAGCTTACAATGCAGATTGCAGATACAGAACTTGATACAGCAGCTTCACAAACTGCCGCAGCTGCAGATACAAATGCCAAGAACGTTGATCTGGACTATTGCTCCACACGCCCGAGTAGACAATGGACAGAGGATTTGCATGTGAAAGCTTCTGAGCTGGGTGCAGCCTTCACGCTTCGGCGAGAATTTCGCCAAGCCTTGGGCATTCGATATGGGCGCGGTACACATGTAGTCTGGCTCTGACTCACCATCGTCAGCAAAGGCCATGCTATACATTCGGCGCAAGGCACACCTCGAGAAGCGCCGAGGTATCGTGGTTACGCGTGCACGATCAGCGTTGAGCATCCGTCATGACGACGAATGCCATTGATCATGCGGTTCAGCCAAATAGTCGATATCCTCGAGATGTACGCCCTTTCTGCTTGGGTACCGCGTGCAAGCAAGCCAAGCCTTTTTTTGCCGTCGGCTCCGAAGGCCCGTCAGCCGCAATGCGAACTGCAGTCGCGCGGTGCACGCCTTTGCCATGTTCCCCGGATGACACGCCATGGATCGGGGGTAAGGGAAGAGCGGGATGGGGCATGCGGCTCTTGCATTGCTGTGCAAGGTCATACGGGTCATGGCTGCGGTTCGGTAGGAGCTTTGATCATGGAAGGTGAGGTCAAAGTGAGGCTGTGTGGTCTGGAATCGTGGCTTAGACCACACGGAGATAGCGGGCCGTTCCGCGCCCCGAGCTCCTCTTCAATCTTCACGGAGTCGAGTTCGTCTTTCTTCCCTTCCACTCAACTTCTCGTCCTGTCGTTGCTTTCGAAGTACTCGCTTGCATACATGGGCGCCGGCGCCGAGGTATGACGATCACAAGAGGTCCCATTGCCCATGGCTCAGCAACGCTTTCATCAAGAAACCGGCCAAGCGTCGTCGCACTGCTCACATGTTCATGTACATCTGTACAATCGGAAGCTCGTCCATGCTCGTGCCCTTCGCGGCGCATTGTCATGTACTCCCTGGCGATTGAATGACAGGTGACATTGGCAATCCTTTCGGCGAGCTCCTAACCTCTCATCTTTCTGCTTACACCGATTTCGTCACGAACTCGCGTTGCCAGCGCGATTGTACTCGAGACTCCCCGTGCGTTTCTGCTGCTGTACTGCGACCGTCCGCAGTCTTCCGACACCGGCCGAATGTACTGTGGACGCCCGATGCCTCCACGAACGAAGCTATGGCGGCCTCACAACAATGACATTATCTTCAACGCCTGCTGCGCAGAACACTTGGATTCCTCGTCCCTCATACTCGACGAACAGTGTCGAGGTCTCACCAACTGCGCTGTGTGTTTCCAGCCAATTGAGATTTCTTCACTTTCATTCTGTTCCTACAGCTTGGTGTGGTTGTTTGCTTCGACGAACTGCAAGGTGATCGCACCTTGTGCAAAGCTCGCCCTACACGCTCCGCCAGCACCGCCAACGCCCGCCAACATTGCTGCACTTGGTGGTCACATCGGCCGCCAGCGACCACAGGGACCGAGCCCTAAATTTGAGGAGTATATGAATATCCTACTCGTGCTCCACATCGCTGTGGAGCCTTTCCTCCTTACTTCCCGTGGCAATGAGCGATGTCTTTAACAACTTTGGTGGCGCTTTCTTTGACGACGACCTCGGCTATCACGAGCAACCATTCCTCATCCAGGTGAGTTGCATTTGCCAAATCGTCAAGACTTAGGAATGCTCACCGCCGATAGTCCAGCGATCAACACGATTTTGGATGCCAAACGAACTATCTTCCAATCGACCTCTGCCAGCAATGTGGTCCTTACAGTCCTCGCTACAATGCCCAATCTTCTCTCAACATCCCGGTCTTTCAGAGCAATGGTCGACGCCACGATGAGCCACGGTGTACTGGCATGACCTACGCGCAGGCCGTGGCCACGCGTCAGCCTGTGCGCACGCCGTCTTTCTCCACTCCAACATACATTCAACCCCAGACTGCATTCCCACCGCTTCGTGCCGAATCTCCTACATTACCAGCAAACGTTACAATCGGCCATAATGCGCAAGGATCAACTTATGCCCAGGTCGCACAACGTGCCAACCGCAGCCCTACACAACAGCAAGAGCGGTCAACGACAAATCTATGCTCACCTCATACACAAGCGCCTTTCCATGCAGGCCAATATATCGCACCTGACCAAATACGAGCAGATCATGGGACAGCGGGTCAACTCTTGCCGCATTCTGTATATGCCGGGGCGCCTCAGCGACATGCCCGACCTCAACGCCGTCCATCTCGATCGTACCATACAGCTCAGAACAATGATCCTATACAAGATTTTGCACAATACTTAGAGGATGCAATACCTTCAGCGGTCCAGCCGGAAATTAATCGAGATCCAAGAAGTGTCTCGACGTTCATTCAACGAACACAGCGTGGTGCGCATCGACGGTCTATCTCCTCATCAGCAGGTCCTAGCATCCCTTCCACGCCTGCTGTACCTGCAACGTTGTCGACGTCTTCGATTACGAGCAGGAGGAAGGGCGAAGCAATGCGTGATCCTACGCTGCCCTTCGCGTGTCCCGTCTGCGGCAAAACATATCACACACACGAAGATCGCAAGTATGTAATGAGTCTTGACCGTTGACCTGCTCGGTCCATTCGCTAATGTATGAAACAGGCGACACATCGCCCGTACCCACAGTAGTGTCGAGAGCCGCCCTCATCGATGCGGACAGCTAGGCTGCGGGAAAGCTTTTATACATCCGAAGGACCTTCGACGCCACGCAGCGACGCACCTGCCACCCGTACATATCGATTGTCCTCACCCTGACTGTGAGAAAGACTTCACGAGACAGGACAACCTCGATCGTCACCTGCGAGACTTTCACCTTGTCGACTCGGGATTTGCTGGCTCGACGAGCACTTCTCGTCGTGGTAGCTTCATGGCACCGCGATTGGACCATAACTTTTGAGGGGGTACGAGAAACAGACAGAGGCAGTGAGCATGTACATTGCAGTGAATAACAATCATTGCGGTAGACGCTATTGCGGCTGTCTTTGAGCGACCAGGGTCGGAGGAATAATTGCGCTTGCATTTCTGTATCGATATGTGTAATCAAGCTATAAGCCAACAGTTTCAATATAGTATATCAGTGCACCAGACTATCAGACTTCACATCTCTGATCGGCGAGAATTAATTGTGTTCGAGGCCCAAATCGTTACGAAATCGAAGTGAAGTTGTTTGGTGCACGGACACCACGCGTCTCCCGCCTGCTTCCACGCGCCATCTTAACAATCCTCCTACGAAACTTCCGCATCCTCACGCTGTACGCTTCCAATGGCTGCTAACACGTGCTCTCCGATACGATAGCGCCGCATGCCTCGCAATGCCTCCCACGCGAGCCTCCAAACGGCGTAAACTTTCGCCTGAGCCTGAGCCTGAAGCCGACAACGACGCCGACAAAGCATCTTCAGCTCCAGCTCCAGCTCCAGCTCCACGATCCGCTGGCCGCAAAGCAGCACCCACTTCTGCTGCGAGAAACGCAAAGGCGACGACAGTGGAAGCTGCACCTGCTCCTCCATCACCGGAACCTCCAAAGTTAATTGGCCGAGCAATCTGGAAAGAAGCCAAAGCGAAGAAGTTGAGCCAGAAGGCCGAGAAAGGAGGACGAAGCTTGAGTCGGGGGGTGGATGCGGCAAGAGATGGCGAGGCTTTTGACGATATAGATGGGGCGTTGGTGGGGAGGGAGCCATATGGGAGGATGAACGGGCGGGCTATGAAGGTGACGGTGAAGAAGGTGGAGGAAGAGACGCCAAAGGGCAGGGTCATTCCGATGAAGACTGGGTTCTTCAGCAGATTCTCAAAGGAGGCTATCGAGGCCGCTGAGAGGGAGGGGAGGAAGGTGATCGGGTCGGACTCGGGCGATAGCGAGGAGGAAGATATCGAGGAAGAGGACACGGCGATGGGTGGTATAGACGATGAGCCAAGTGAGCAAGAGGTGGCCAACGATGGCGTCAAAATCAATGGCTTAGCGAGACAAAGTGCAAGCGGCGGGAAGTTTTGGACAACCGCGCCAGCGGGCGAGCGCAAGAAGACATTCGAGGATGAGATACGAGATTTGGAAGCAGCTGCGAAGAGGAGAGCTGAAGAAGAGAGTAGTGCGGACGAGCTGGCATCTGAGAACGAGCTGAGACAATCCATGTCGAGGAAGGACACCCGTACGAAGAGAAGCGCCAGGCCGAAATCAGAGGTCAGGACAGAGGTCCCTTCGGTGTCAAAACCGCGTGCCATTAAACCGCTGGACCGGAGGAAGGCCACACCAACGAAAGCTGCCGCTACAAATGGAATACCACGGGACGCTCTGGACGATGAGATGGAGGTTGGCGACTCGGAAGACGAGCGGGTAGCAGCGGTGAGCATCAAAGGCGCCAATATGTCTGCGCAAAAGATCACAACACCATCCAAAGCGAGACCAGCCATGGCGAAGAAGGCGATCGCCATCCCTTCAATCACATTCGAAGCACAGCATTTGCAATGTATACAGAGAGTGCTCATGGGCAAGGCGACTGGCAAGCGGGCGGTACCTTTGACCAACCTAAGCGACGAATACGCCAAGGTGTACTCACTCGTCGATCAGACGGTGACCGCAGGCGAGAGCAACAGCATGCTTCTCATCGGTGCCCGAGGCTGTGGTAAGACTGCTTTGGTGAAACAGATTCTGAAAGAGCAGAGCATAAAGCATCCGGATGATTATCATGTCGTGCGACTTAACGGCTTCATCCACACCGATGACAAGATCGCTCTTCGCGAGATCTGGAGACAGCTCGGCCGAGAGATGGAAATGGAGGAAGAAGATGGTCCAGCAAAGAACTACGCCGATACACTGTCGACTCTTCTCGCATTGCTCTCACATCCTACTGAGATGGGAGTCGATGAGCCGGGACAAGTGACAAAGAGTGTGATCTTCATCATGGACGAGTTTGATCTGTTCGCGACTCATCCTCGCCAGACTCTATTGTACAATCTCTTCGACATTGCACAGTCCCGCAAGGCGCCGATCGCAGTACTCGGCCTCACCACGAGGATCGATGTGGCCGAGAGCTTGGAGAAGCGAGTCAAGAGTCGATTCAGTCATCGTTATGTGCACCTTAGTCTGTCGAAGAGTCTGCAAGCGTTCGAGCAGGTCTGCCGTGCAGCGCTGGCGATCACAGCGCACGAATTGTCCAGCGAAGAAAAGCAGGAATTGGGAGAGTCCACCGATGTCGCAACGAAATTGCAGCTGGCTTCAAGCAGAACCAAAACGCTTTCCGCCGTCTCCAGCTGGAACAGCCTCGTCGACCACATCCTCGCCTCGGAGCCTTACGCAAGACTGCTCCGTCGACTCTACTACACAACCAAATCTGTCCCAGAGTTCCTGAACTCCCTCTGCCTTTCCACCGCGACAGTACCAACGAGCGAATCCACCACATCGACCGCACTCTTTGCCCATTTCACGACGACCCTGCCCGGAGCCCTCCATGCGCCGGACTCAAAACTCACTCTCCTTCCCTCCCTCTCCATTCTCCAGCTCGCCCTCCTCATCTCCGCCGCCCGCCTTACCAACATCTACAACACCGAAATCATCTCCTTCAACCTTGCTTACGACGAATACAAGAACCTTGCATCGAAAGCCAAGTTGCAGGCTTCGGCATCTGGAGCACTGGCGCAGGGAGCGGGGAGTCGAGTTTGGGGCAAGGCGGTGGCAAAGGGTGCTTGGGAAGGTTTGGTCGAGTGTGGTTTGGTGATGGAGGATGGAAGAGGTGGCAGGGTGGACGTTGCTATGGAGGAGATTGGAGGGAGCGCAGTGGATTTGGGAGCTTGGGGACGGTGGTGTAGGGAGATCTAGATGGGTGTGGTGCGACGCATGCTTGGCTATTGTGTATGGAATATGAAGCATCTACGGCTGGAGACGAATCAACAAAGACGCCAAGCGACCTCCATTTTCTACGATCGCGCCACCTTGTTGATTCGCACTGGCGCTTCGACCCGCGAGATCCACGATTGATCAATGGAATGCTGGTTGTTTCTGACTTTCCCGCCACCATGCAGAGCGCTTCCACCACGCGAGAAACCACTCCACATTTTAACCTCAGCTCCGGTGGCTGGCCGGCCGCGGTTGTTGCCCAGAAATCCAGACCACACTTTCGGAGAATTTTCAGCGATGGTCTGGATGTCAGACATCGATACCCCACGAGCGGACCATGCTGCTAGTCTCCGTTACCTAACATCCGGGAGTTGGAAGCAGTTCCGGGACTTGACTTTGACTACCTACTCCTGCAGCCGTTGGCACCGCCAGTCTCGAGCTATACGAGCGCGGCCTTGTAAGTCTGACAGCTACAACCAACCTTGAGTCTTTGACCGCTTTTTCGGCACGACCACATCGAACTGGCATCTGGAAACGTTGTCTCAACATGACGATGACGATGTAGGTGGCCCTCGGTCGGTAGCTGCGCTAGATTGACCTGCAGCGTGCCGCAATGCCGTAGCCGAGCTTTTGGCGAAGCACTACTGCAGCTGGTCAGCTGGGCTCCGACTTGCAAGCCTTGAAACCATCGGGTTCGACGCTTCCGCAGTATGACTGCTTGCTGGGTCTTCTGGAGGGGCCGAATTGGAGACTGAAAAGATTCATGTAGCGCCGCATGGATCCCCGCCCTGGCTCCTTTCCTGGACTCAGTCAATTTCTCGTGTTGCACTGCCTCATGCATACATACGTCAATACACATTGACGTCGTTGTGTTGGCATTGCGTACGACCGCTGGATGTATACCAGGTTTTCTATGGGTGGCTTCGACTCATCGGCACTTTAGCTGCCGGATGTCGACTGTCAAGCGTGCAGCCGCCGTTGCAAATAGTGGTGTCTCGGGTTTGAACTCGCACGGTGACAATCCCAGTTCCGTGGACCTGGGATTCCTCACGCAACGGAACGGGCGTACCGAGACGGCGTGACTTTGACCTGTCCCTCTTCGACATGGGGTCAGGCTCACCGCTGAAAGCTTCGATAGCGGACAAAGTGACGTGAGAATATTTTGCAATAGCATCATCTGGACGGCATTTCGAGTCTTTACTGCCCGCCAGCAGTAAATGTACGTCGAATGCAGTGGCCGACTGCGAAGTGGGAACCGAGCGGCTGGATGAGGCGACCATGGCATTACGTATCCTAGTGCTGTCCTAATGCAACCCTTGCATATTTGGCGCCCATTGACCGTTTACCGCCGGTGGCAGACCAACGACCGAGCTCGTCCCAGCAGCATGGGTCTGGCGGCCGACCCGATCTGTATACAACAAGCGAGCTCGTGATCAACAATACCTTGCGAGGCAAGCGGTATCAATGCTTCGTGCGTGAGTGGCCTGTGCTTTCGCCGGCGTTATGGAGTTCAGCAGCGTTGACAGAGTTGACAAGCCAAGTAAGTTTCTGCTTTCCGTAGGCGAACACCTGCATGAGACATGTCCCGCACTTGCATGAGATAATCCCGAAAAGCAAAGCTTTGGAATGTTAACGACAGCCTTGCCGAATCCTTTCACATGTGATCATCCATTGACTTATTTCCGACTCGACACTGTACACGGCAGTGCTCTTCTTGTCAATCAGCACTGTAGCAGGTATCCCATGAGGTCGACCGATCTGCTGTCTTACTTCTCAGCTGAACCCGGTTTGAAGCCAGGAGATTACCCTCAACTGGCCCCAGTTTAGTCGCTCGTTTGGCCTGTCGTTACGCTATGCACACTGCACAGGAGACTAATGCAACAGTTCCATTGGGGAGTCGGGAAAGTCGGCGACTCTTCTCTTGAATCCACTCTTTTGGTGACCTGGTGATCACGGCCGACGGATTTCCTCCTGGAAGCGTTGTCTTGAACGACCGGTCTGATAGCACGCACTTTTCCCAGGCTGTCCCTGTCATCTCACCAGGACGACCCGAGTACCTGGATTCCGTTTCGCGCTTCTTTCGATCTCTGATAGAACTTGCCAGGATGTCGGGCACCCCACAGCCAGAGAACAATGCTTTGATCGCGTTTTCTGGGAGGAACTACTGTGCCTTTGGTCTCCAACACGGTATACACACCGTACCAGTCGATGAGGTAAGTGCTGTTCCTGGTCGATCCAACGATAGAATTGTACACTTTCCATACTCACGCTTTTACCATCCAGCGAATAGAGCGAAGGTACGATGAACTGAACGACATCTTCAAACAAATGGTCGGGACCGTGATACCTCCAGAACTTCAGTTCGACGAGATCGAAGACCCGGAAGTCTTGGAATGTGGCTATCAAAAGGGCGCGTGGATCGATGATCTACTGAAGGAGAACGATCAGTCGGAGATACTTGTTGGTTCAGGCGCGTACAGCACAAAGGAAGCGATACGCTGACACACGCGACCAGGTCACCGGCGTCGAGATATTCACCGGACACGGCAACAGCGACGATGATGAGGAAGATGAGGATAATGATGAGGACAGCGGGATCGAGGAGTACCACAAAGTGCGATTCAACCTCAATGCTCCTTTCCGAGAAGAGCCTGGCGGCTTCCTGACGCCCGAGAGGTTTACTTTGGTCAACAGTCGGCTCTTGATAGACGGGATCAATGCTGCTCGCTGGCCGTCCTTTGTGAGAGACATGAAGGCCGTCCTACGCCCAGGCGGCTGGCTGCAGATGATGGAGGTTCACCCGCTGTGGCAGTCAAGTTCTGGGCATGATCTGCCCTTCCTTCATCGTTGGTCGGAGCGGTACATGAGCATGTTGACGCGCATGGGCAAGGATCCTCGGATTGGTTCGAAGCTCAGTCTGTACATGACGGAGTGTGGCTTCCAAAACGTCCACGCTTCTATTGAGCAGTTCCCTGTCGGACCGTGGAATCCGCGTAGGTGCCACTCCTACGAGACACCTGAGTGCTGGTTAAACTGACCAGGTTGCAGAACGAGCATCCGTGGGCAACGAGTTTAGGACCTTGTCAAAGGACATGGTTCTAGCAGCGGGAGCGTGGCCTTTGATGCGCCTCAGTGGCATGTCGCAGTCTGACTTTGACACACTGATCGAGGGCGCAAGAGCCGAGCTGGAACGGCAGGAGCTAAAGATTTACATGTCGGTTCACGTGGTTTACGGCCAGAGACCGCTAAGAAAATGACGGAGTGCCGCGAGCGCCAGTGAGGGCGTATTGGCGCAGTGTGTTGCGGAGTCTTCCTCAGGCCGGATCGCCTTGAACAGGATCAGGCTTGCGCCGCATCACATTGCTGGACATCGGAGCATAGGTCGGATTCCTTGCCTCGCCGATCGATCCGCTTCGATCGATACAGCTTGGTCTTTTGATTGCCGGTGCCACACTATGGAGAGTCGCAAACAACGAGCCACCGCCGAGTTCAATGCTGTCCGCCTCCTTGGCGCCACAATCGAGCTGGCCAGGATACGTGCAGGAAATGCGATGGCTTCTGATTGCGGAGGACGGCGCAGTGGAAACACAAGGGCTTCACGAGGTCGTCGACAAGAAGAAGTGGTGGTTGCAAAGAGGAAGTGAAGTCGCAACTAGGAGACCCGACAGAATGGTAACACTATCGCCGTTTCACGTGGACCATGAACCACCACGAGGCGTCAAGAACTCTAACGTCTTCCGCCACATCTTTTCACGAGTCATCATCCGCTCACATGTGTTCACTCCGAGCAACTCACATAATTGTTGCAATGGTATTCTTATGGATGTACATGCTACGGAACATGGCATCAACATCGCCCAACGCCTTCAGCCACAAACGACGTTCCTTTCTTTGTGGCACAAACGGTCAGTCAAAGCAGCTGTTTCAGAATCCACTGCAATTCACTATAGAACGTCGACTGGCACAGATGCTGTCTTCTCATGCACAAGCTCATGGGTCTACAGCTGCAGACCCAGTTGGAGGAAGGAAGGGAGGAACTCGACCTTCTCGACCTTCTCGATCTTCTCCTTCTGCTCGATCAGCTCATCCACATCCCACTGCGCCCATACAAACTTCCCGTGCAGAAAGTCGCTCTCCGGGCCCGCAAGCCAAACTGTGAAGTGGCCGGGGACTTGGATGTCCTGGGGGAATAGAAAACGTCAGCAATGCATCGGATGCAAGACATCAATGTAAGAAGCAAGCCTTCATGCTGCATATACATACCTCCCACGCAAAGGCGTTCTCGGGCACACCGGCATCCTTTGCCAAAGTCGTGAGGAAGACTCCCGGATGAACGCTGAAGAAACGAACGCCGTCCTTCTCCGGCGTATACTCTCTCGACATGTGCTGGAGTATGTTCACAAATGCCGCCTTGCTGGGACCGTAACCGATTTGTCCCGGAACAAGGGCGTGGGAAGCAGCCGAGGAGATGTTGACGATCGTCTTGCTTCCAGATTGCGGCATTGGAAGCGCGAGATATTCCTTGACCATGTGGAGCGGAGCGATGACGTTGCCGTGGAAGGTCTTTTCGATATCTTCCAGCGAAACGCCAACGCTCGGCACTTGCTTGTGGGATATAGCCGCGTTCAGAACGACGATGTCCAAGTCGCCCAGGCTACGCATGATCTCGCTCACGCGTGGAAGGTCCGTGATGGATGCAGCGATGGTCTGGAACTCGGTGTTTGGGAAGTCGGCTTCCAATGCCTTTTTGGCTTCGGCCTGCTTTTCAGCTGAGCGGGAGGCGATGATGATACTTGACGTGCCGGCTTCAGCGAATGATCTTGCGATCGAGAGGCCGATTCCTTCAGAACCACCGGTGACTAGGACTGTCTTGCCCTTGCCATCGAACTTGCTTTTGGACGGTGACAAACGGTCGTAGGCATGGGAGTGATAGGCCTTGGTCGGACGTGGAAGCGTGTCGAGGCTCTGCATGGCGATGGTTGTGATATGAATTGATTGCTTTGCTTGGCTTTGGCGGGATTGCTGAGAGGCAAGATCAGTGTCTGTTGATGTGGAGAAATCAGCATTCTTATGTGCTTAAGTATGATCCTAAGCCAAGGAGGCATTTCAAAGCAAGGCTTGGCTAAGGACGCGCAGGATTCTCAGGATTGCCGATTATATGACCGTGGAATAGGGCATAGGATTTTGCGATGGGACCTGACAAATGCAACCGCCAGACGTTGAGCTGGATTGCACATATAGGATCCGGGTCATGTCCTGGCAAAATTGGTCACGGCGGAATTCAGCCGTCGAGGATAGCACGCGGAGCAGAAGCGCTGACAACCACATTTGGCTGCAGTTGTGCAGCTGACGGAGGATGGCCGCAGAAGCATAGCCAGTATACTTGGGTGCCACAGTCTGCTCGCTTCGAAATCGACTGCTTCTTGAGCTGTGCCGTTCGTACGAAGTTTCGACTCTGCCTCTTGATATGCTGCTGAGGTACAGGAAACCGCGGTCTGCTCGCTGCGAGGACGATTACCAATTCATGACAATGGAGTACTTCAGTCACAATGTCTTGGCCGTGCCCGGATCGCGAGGTGCTGACGCTATCACAGTATGTTTCACAGGTGATCTGTCTTCTGCTGGCATCGCCATCGGCAGCTCCGCAAGGCAGAGTATCTGGTAGGAGATGTTGAAGGGAGATGTTGTTCAAGGTGAGGTCGATGTCGGCGATATGGCCCTCGGTCCAAATCGCTCATGACGCTTTGTCTTCACTCGTGCGGTTTGCAGCCTCATGATTGGTCAACCTGGGATCTTGAGATCCGGATGCTTGGCCAGATGACCCTTATCGATTGCCCACGCCATCATACCAGCTCTTCCCCCTTCATACTGTTCGTTCCTGTTTGGACTTCACTTCTTGGACTTCATTTGCAGACGAGCAATCGAACAGATTCCGTGTTGCGCTCACATTCCTCGTACGACTCCTCCGCTACGTCATCAGGAACCATGGCCATCTTTCCCGAGCTTCACCCAGAGCCGAGCTCGATCGAACGCGTCGATGCGTGGGCAGTGACCCAATTGGCGGACGCCTTGAGTGGCACGGCCATAACATCTCCTCCTCCACGTCAAGCTCGCACCGTCACCATTGAGATCCCTCTCGACGAGCGCGAACCGATTCAAGATGAATCCACGCGACTCCGACTTCGCGCGGCACGGCCGGAACCTGTACATACCGTGTACAAGCGAAGCGAGCCAATTCGACGTGATAGCTTGAAGAGGAGGGAGTCTTTGCTCAAAGGAAAAGAGGGATCTCGACGTCGGCAGCGTTGGGAAAACGATCGCTTGCTGAACAACCCTCATGCCGAACCGCCACTGCCGAGCGATTGGCAGCCACATCCGACGTACGCTGTACAGAATGTGCCGTACTTCCTTGCACCGCTCTGGGATGCAGAGTACGCCAGGAAGTCGCAAGAAAGGCAAGCGAGAGCTGCAGCGGCGAAAGCGCCCGCGTCAAAGGAGGAGGCGGCAGCTGCCAAGGTGGCTCAAGATCTCCGAGCGAAGATGAAGCGCGCCAAAGGAGCGAAAGGCCTGCTCCAAGATCTGGAGGATGAAGTGCGAACTTTTGTCCGCCAGTGGGAGGAGAAGGAGCGTCAGCTTGAAGGCGAAGGCCTGATTGAGCCCGATAGCGAGGACGAGGAGATCGTTTTCGTCGGAAGAGGCGGTGCTATAACGAGCGATGAGCGTCGAGAGGAGAGACACCTCGAGAAGGACAAGTTGATCTATCAGGGCTTGATCGATGATCATGGCGCAGCGTTTGGGCGCTACTTGACGCATCAGATCGCCATCTACGTGAGTCGAGCGCTGTCGTGGGACGATTGGCTCATGCTAATGTGTGTCAGTATGGCCTCAAGACTTGGAGCATCACCAAAGGCGGCGAGAGACTGGCATATGTCGGGCTCAAGATCGATCCAAAGACACGCCGGCCAAGTTTGTCAAACCGCGAACTGCCGCGACCTTTGTATGCGGTGGTTTGATCCATGCATGAGTATAGACAATTGTTGTTCTTTGTTCGAAGTGCAAGCACGCGCGCCTGCCGTACATATTCACGGGCGAAGTTTCACGCTGCTGTCAAGGCAGTCGCGTGCACATGCTTGCGTACCATATATTCACCTTTTCCACCAGCAATTCACGTCGCTTCAGAGTCTGCATCACGATTCTCCCTCTCTGGCTCTCTTCTTTTACCATTATACCTTTACTGTGACTGGCTGCAGATCCATCCCTTCTTCATCCACCACCAACAAGAACGTTCATCACCAAGTACTCTCCTCTACACCCACACTGCATCACCACAATGTGTCAAATCTGCGGGATCTCCGACATCGCCAAAAAGGATCGCTGGCCAAAACCAGTCGAAGCCAACAAAGTCGATCTCTACTTTCTCATCTCCACCATCCACGACACATACGAGCAATTCAAAGAACTCCAGCAGAAGACGCCCTTGACTCCAATTCCCGAGCTCCTCATCACCCTGCTCCGCACACTCCGCGAACATCTCGGCTCCATCGAAGACGATCGCGAGAAGTGGTGGACTTCTCCCGCCAAGCGCGAAATGCGCAAGACCCTGGACCTTGAGGGTAATCAGAAGAAGCTGTCGGAGCTTCACAAGATTAATACGGCGGTGAAGGGTCGGTTGGAGGAGATGCAGGCGAAGCTGGGTTGTTTTGTGAAGTGGACTTTGGGGATGAATGGAGGGGTGTATGAGTTGGATAATGCGTGGAGGGTGGCGGGTGGTGTGTAAGGAGGGCTTTGATTATTGACGTGAAGTGGCGGATTGAGGAGCGCAGTAGATGTGGGAAGGACACGGGAGAGATCGGAAGCAGTCGATGCCCTTTTGAAAGGGAAAAGCATGCAGGAACGAGCATCGCGGCGGTGCTGAGCACAGGCGCACTCACGTGGCAGAGGAACATGGCGGAAGTCGGACGCCGTGAATATTTCAGAGCGGCTGCTATCCTCGCGATCTTTTGCAATGCGACGAGTGTCATTCATGCATTGGTGCTCGGTCGATTAAAAGTTAAAGCTTATGCGCTCCACCCGACATCTCCTCCTCATATTCCAGATCCGGCTGGAATTCCCAGTACAGCGTCTCCGGATCGCTCCCGTTCTCATACGTGTACCTCGCGGCCTCGTCAGGAGCGTACACCTTCGGCAACCCATTCGCGGCCGCGGCTTCCACCTGGAGCTGGATCTCGCAGCTCCTCTCCATGAGCGTGTACAGGTAAGCTGCCTCGTCAACTGTTCCACCCACTGTGAGCAAACCATGATTGCGAAGGATCATGCCTTTGCCATTGGGACCGAGGGCATTCGCTAGTCTCTCTCCTTCTTCTTCCGTGAAGACCACCCCGCCGAAGTCCTTCCGCATGGATTAGCTTTGTTACCATTCTTGCGATCTCGCTAACTAACCTCGTACACCGCCTGAGCATCCTTGTAAAAGTACGTCACATCCTGGTTCAACATTTCCAACGGCTTCGCAAATGTGCTCCACGCCTTACCCGCCGGACTGTGCGTATGGCAAGCAGCAACAACATCAGGTCTCGCTTTATGCACCGCAGAATGAATGAGGAATCCAGCTGCATTCGCCGGCCGACTCATGTTGCCACCAATCGCATTGCCGTCGTAGTCGACCAGGATCATGTCGCTCGCTTTCAATAGCCCGAAGTGTCGTCCGAGAGGATTCGTCCAAAACGTGTGAGGGTTTTCTGGATCACGGACAGAGATGTGGCCGCTCATTCCTTCGGTGTATCCTTTGCGGGCGAAGACGCGGAAGGCAATGGCCATGTGCTCGAGCATCCATTTTCGGTGGTCGGCGAAGGAGACGAATGTTGGGATTCCGGGGAGGCAGGTCCCTTGCGAGATCAACTGTAACGGGGTCTTTTTCTTCTCCACGGCCGCATCTTGTGCTTTGTCTGACTTGGTGTGTATCGGCATCGCCGTGGCGTCCAATGTGGTGATTGCAGATGGCGCCATGGCTGTGTGGCGCTTTGTCCTTTTTTGTAGGACTTCAGAAAAGAACTTGTGTGCGGAAAAAGTTTGAGTATGCAGGAAGATGATGAGAAAGAGGATATCGCATATCCGCACTAATAAAACATTCGACCGGGAGTGAAGGGGCTGCAAAGGAGATAGGGTTGATGTTAAATTCAGCCCAAACGTTGAAGACGAGAGCAGCTTGCTTGGCACTTATCGTGGCCGACGATAAGACACCATGTCAATCCAGGATGCTGCAATCGTGGCTGGGTGCGTGGTATAGACACGCAACTTCCTTGTTGGGCAACTCATTTGGACTTTGACACTAGCACGCTAGACTGTCGTCGCTGAGATGACCTTTGTTAGCGACATTCAACTCTATTTCTCGATCAGACACTGACATTTGACTAACCACCTTCTTCTCAGAACGTCGTCGAAGCAAGCATTGCAGACCTACAGCAAGCACTCAACAATGGCTCCCTCACCAGCGTCGAGCTAGTGGCCAAATACCTCCAACGCATCAGCATATACGACGCCCGAGGACCATGCTTGAACTCCATTCCCATCCTCAACCCCGGTGTATTCGACGAGGTTGCAGCATCCGATGCCCGTCGAGCCGCTGGCGAGCTTCGAGGTCCCCTAGATGGCATCCCATATACCCTCAAAGACAGCATGATGTACAAAGGCATGACCTGCTCCAACGGATCTCCAGCTTTCAAAGATCTGGTAGCAAACTCGGACTCTTTCGTCGCTGAACAGTTACGACAAGCTGGAGCTGTCTGTATTGGAAGGACGAATACTCCGCCGATGATGGCATCCGGTATGCATCGAGGTGTTCATGGCCGTGCTGAGAGTCCGTACAACTTGAAGTACTTGACCGCAGCCTTTTCGTCAGGCTCGTCGAATGGTGCTGCAACCTCAACGGCGGCTTCTTTTGCTGCTTTTGGTCTTGGTTCGGAAACGGTATCTTCTGGACGATCGCCTGCCTCGAATAATGGACTCGTGGCATACACGCCTTCCCGAACTGTGATCTCGCCTCGAGGAGTGTAAGCCGGTCGATTCATGTCCTACTCTTCGTTCTTGACTGACCTTGAGTGACGACAGATGGCCACTCTACCCAACCTGCGACGTAATCGTGCCCATGACAAGAACAGTCGAAGATATGCTCGCCATCCTAGACATCCTAACAGTGGTCGACGCCACAACGACCGGCGACTTCTGGAGGGAACAAAAGCATGTCGAAATTCCCTCCGTCCCTCGACCTCACTCCTACCTATCCATCAAATCCATCGCCACAGCCTCCCTCCGCGGCAAACGCATCGCCGTCCCATCCATGTACATCGGCCACCACGACCCCTCAGCAAAACCCATCACCACCTCTCCCTCGATCATCGCCCTCTGGAACCGCGCTCGTCTCGACCTCGAAGCCGCCGGAGCAACCCTCATCGAAACAAACTTCCCCCTCGTATCGCACTACGAAGACGACTCCACATCCAACCACACCAACAACGTCCAGAATTTCAAACCCGACTGGAACAGCAAAGAACGCGGCGAGCTGCTATCTCTGGGACGACTTCCTCATCGCCAACGCCGATCCTCAATGCAACACTCTAGCTTCTGTAGACGGCGCGAAGATGTTTCCTCGTCCGGAGGGGTATATCCCAGATAAGTACATGGAACACAAGAATTTGATCGACTACCCCAATCTCGTCGAAATGGTCAAGCATCGAGACGGGAGGAGTTTGTGGGACATTGATGGGTTGGCGGAAGCGTTGCCCGCTCTTGAAGCCCAGCGGAAGCGGGACTTGGAGGACTGGATGGACCAGGATGGGATCGATCTCGTTGTTTTCCCCGCGAATGGGGATGTTGGAAAAGCGGATGTCGATACGAATGATGAGAGTGCACGGCATGCTCTTCGAAATGGGGTCAGATACAGTCATGGCAATCGAGCGATTCGGCATATGGGCGTGCCGACGGTGAGTGTCACGATGGGCTTGATGGAGTCGACCAAGATGCCTGTGAACTTGACGTTTGCGGGGAGGAATGGCAGTGATGTGGAGTTATTGGGGTATGCGTATGAATATGAGCGGAGGACCAAGAGGAGGGTCGCGCCGCCTGTGACGCCTGCGCTCGGTGATGATAGCAGTGTTCGCTCGGCTGTCGATGGTCTACACGGGGTTGGGGAGCTGGACTTGCACGTCAATGCTGCTGAGCGAGTTGGCGAGGACGAGGTACGAGTGTCAGGGACTGTGCAGTCTTCCGGAAATGTCGAGCTGGAAGTCTTCGTCGATGGAAAAGCTGTTCCAGCTTCTCAGATTGGCATAGCCGATGGTTACTGGTCGTTTCAAGCGAAGTTCATTCCCTTCGAGCCGCCGACGCCGTTGTACGGCGGAGTTGGCGAAGTGGTCGGGAATGTCGTCGTGGTAGTACTGGCAAGGTCTGCAGGAAGAGCACTCGGAAAGCTGGTGATGCTTGATCAGAAGAAGACTTTACAGAACGCCTAGCGTGGGACCAGATCAAGTAGGAAGGCAGTTGAGTTCCAGTCATGTCATCTTTATGATGTAGGGAGGAAAAGAACACAGTGAAGCAAAAGCGTGAAACAGTCGTCACCAATGTGGAAGCCGAGAGGTACATGGCAAGAACAGAAATTGTCTATCCCAATGTCAACACCATCGCTAAAAAACCATCAGTCGCTCACTCACGATCGATGACGCTGAAGAAGAATCAAGTAACTCGACGCTCGACGCTCAACGCCCGATTCCAAAATCGACGAGATCAAAGAAGCTTGTACCAAGAAGCAGAAAACAGCACTCCGAGATGAGCTCACAGCGACACATCCTTCTTCATCATCAGCTCCCCTCGATAAGACCCACCACGGGATTGAAGTTCTGCCAGTCACAAGCGGTCGAGATCTTGACTTCACCCTTACCAGTCGCCACGACTTTACCCTGGCGCATGATGGAGATTTCCGGAGCGACGCCATAGTTCGAGACGAAAGGCGGGAAAGGGACCATACCCATACCCGGCGTCTTGCCGTCGGCGTTGAAGGTCCAGTATTGGTTGCTGCCGATGGACATGGAGATGGTGGAAGCCGACTTGACCAACGCAAAGGCGAAGACGGCGTCTTGCGCAAAGTCCTTGTTGCGGATGGCAGTCGACGAACCGCCGGTGCAGATGGTTTCCTTGGGATGTACGCGGTACCAGTAGATGATCTGGTCCTCGGTGACGGGAGGCGGGCTGCCGGTCTTCCACCAGGAGATGTAGTACTTTGCGATGAGACGCCACGGAGCGTGGTCCTGACCGTAGACGTAAGCGCCCATCTCGCCGAGGACGACGTAGTCTTTGGCGTTGACGTCTTGGGAGGGAAGGTCGCGGATGTAGTGGGACTCGCAAAAGTCGTTCCAGGAGAGGATCTCGATGATGTCGGGTTGGACCTCGTTGTTGCTGGTGATTTGCTTGAAGCGGTTGGGAAACAGCATGTCGCTATACGCGACCCAGGCGTCGAGAGGGTTGCCATTATTCAGATCCTTGTACTGCCACGGGGACATGGCTACACAGAGCATTGTTAGCCACTTGTTCACATGTGAGACATATATCCCTTGCGCCTGGACTTACCCATGATGTAAGGTCCTGTTTTGCCAGCATTCTTCAGAGCGGATTGGAACGCTTGATCAGGGGAGGCGGTTATGTTGGCCTCGACATCGAGTGGCCAGGCTTGCCAGTTGAAGTAGCCGTCGATGGCAGGGTAGTCGGAGATGAGCTTGGCGGCCGAGGATTGTGCATTGGTCTGCGCAGCGGTCGAGTACTTGGTGAGAGCCGGCGCAAGGGTGATGGGGTTCTTCCAGTACGCCATTTTGTCTTTGAGGCCTTGGAAGAATTGATTGCCGTAATGCTCGGTGTTGTCGCCTCCATAGGTGGACACGAGGAGGTTGTTGTTCCAGCGGTAAGCGGCGGGGCTGGAGGCGTGTTTGGTGATCATGTCTTGCATGAAGGTCTGGTTCCAGTAGTGGTTGCAGATGGTCCAGCTCATGTCGAAGGAGTACATCAGCTTGAAGCCCTTGTTCTCGGCCGCGGTGAAGGCATCGTCAATCCTATCGACGGACCAGTTCTCGTTGGCCTGGCAGTTAGGCGGAGTCCAATTGAGAGCGAAGCCGTCGATGCCGACCTCCTGCGCAGAGGCAATGTCTTTTTCCCATTGATCGACGTCGTACGCGAAGCTGTTCATGACCATGAAGTGAGCAAAAACGGTCGAAGCCGACGCTGTCCGGAGCGCGGTCGCCGCCAGCAATGCCACGAAGAAGGCGAGCATGGTGAATGTCGGTGATGATGTTGTTTTATTCCGTGTTTCTTTTCTGTTGTTGATTGTTGTATTTCTGTCGATCTGTTGATGCTGCTGTCACGTGTTGCTAGGTGGATGAGAAAATGAAGTCTTTCGCTTGTGATTGTGTTCGAGCTGCGCTTGCTGGAGGAGGATATCGAGTCGACGATGTGGTAATGAATGGACTGCTGCGAGAGCGTATGAAAAGGAGTGAATTGGATGTTGCAAAAGAGTGTGATATAGCACCAGGCCAGAACCTCTCAAAGGTGTGTGTGTGCGTGTGTGCGTTGCCGACGACGATGCAGCAAGCGTGCAGACGTAGAGTAGGGGGGACAATGAAGAGAGAGGAGAGAGAGGAGGTGTGCACGACGCTGGTACTTGAGATTGAGATTCCCAAGACTTGGAACTGCCACGCCGCAGGACAAATCCATGGAAGATCGAGAAGCGGACTCCACTCTCCACTCTCGATCAGAGCCAGCCGTTGTGGAGCGCCGCTAATCTTGAGACAGAGATGAATGGTAGCCGCCGAGACCAGGGGCGGGCGCGTCCTTGGCGAGGTGCGCACAACACACGACAATGTGTGGTCCGGATAAAGGAATGCAAGGTTTGTTCTCACAACAGCGGACAGACAGCGAGATGCAAGAGAGAGAGAGAGAGAGAGAGATGTTCATGCAGGAACCCGTCGCTCGGCGGTTCCTCCCGGTTTCAGGCAAAGTACGGCAAGGATTATTTTGACGCCCACTTATTACAAACATGTGAGAACCTGATGCCCATTCAATTTGGGATTCATGCGGCTGGGCAATGCGGCGTGCGACCAATCTTGCTGCACGTTATGCGCCTCTTCATTCGTCGACCGAGGTTCCAGACCCCAGCAGCCCATGTGAGTCCAGTATGCGAACCAGGAAGTCATTTCATCTACAGATCCTTCTTCAAGGCACAGTGGTGGAGCGGTATGCTTTACTAACCAGGGCGAGAAGACACCCCATCGTTAACCGAACATCGCCATGCAAGGTGTCATTCTCCTCCCACGCCGCCTCATCTATTATCCGCAGTAAACAGGAGGAGAGCCAAGCTATGCCGGATCCACAGCCCGGCCAGACCACAGGCGGTCTGCATCGCCAAAATCTCCAAGGCCAACCTGTCCTCGCGGAGTGGACCCCTCCAGACCAGCCACAGGTTCAAGATGGTGAAGTTGCTCGTTTCCAGTACCCTTCCCGTCGTCGCATCCACCTTGACCCGCAGCAGTTTGAGGGTGTGCAGGATCTTCAGCACTTCACCGACAATCGGCCGCAATGGTTTCGTGTCGAACGTCGCAACCGACGCTTCCAGCAGCCCGGTCCGCGCATTGAAACGTGGCATTCTGTGACGCGGACACGGGACCAGAGCAAACAGCTGCGGTGCCGAGTACACAAAGTTGAAGATCTGGGGGATGAGCAGGAGGAGCAATGTCTTGCTGAAGTGTCCCAGGATGCCCACCACGGCGAACAGCATGCCTGCGAAATAGCAGTACGTATCACCGACGAACACCTGCGCAGGGAACCAGTTGTGCCGCAGCAGCGCAAGCGAGACTCCGATGAACGGCAGCAGCAGGTAGATGCTGAACAGATGTGACTCCGCCGCCGGATGCGGTTGCTGTACCGTGGGTAGCAGGTACAACGCATCGTTCAAAGCAATCAAAGATGCAATCACCAAAGACTGACCGACTTCGATCCCGTTCACCCCTGCTAGGATGTTGATGCTGTTGGGACAGAATATCGCAATGGCTGCCATGTAAGCGTAGTACAAGCCGCCGAGGTCGATGAGCTCCCCCAGATACCCACGCAGTGGGAGAGGAACCACGACATGCGTGATTCCAAAGTCCACATAGTACAGACCAAGCATGGGCAGGACCGCAAATGCCGGGATGAAGAACTTGTGTCTCCATCGCATGTCAAAGGAATCGTCCAGGAAGCCGAGAATGATCGTAGATGCCAGCGTTCCGTATGCGAAACCATACGAGGCGAGCTGTTTTCGGGGCGGTTAGCGGACGTGACACGGCAGGATGCGGGTAAGTCGCCTTGCCTTTCTCAGGGGGAAGCGGTGGAGAAATCGGCCTGTCTCGAGCTGCTGTGCCTCCAATATCGCATCCATGTTTCCCGCCGCAGACGTCACCTGGATCATGTCTCGCTTGAAAGCAAACGGCAGGAAATTGATGACGGCGAGGAGATAGACCAAGGCGCTGATCAGTCCCATCAACTCTGGTCTGCAGTTGTTGTCAGCAGGCGCATTGATTGATTGGCATGGCAGCAGTCGGTGTGTTTCATTCTTACAATTCAATGGGATTCTTCTTGGAAAGATCCTTTCCCTTGTAGCCTCGCTTGAGGAAGACATCGCCCGTCCATCGTATTACCGCGTAGGAAAATGCAAATGCAAGACCACTGATGGCGAGTGACGCGTAAAGAGGTTCGCCATCACTTTGCCAAGTTTTGATCAGGATGGCAATGCAAGCGATGGACAGGATCCCCAACGAATACACTTCTGTGCCGCTCAGAGGCTGCATGGCTGATCGTCACCGAGAGAGAGTCGTGGATGAGATGGCGATGCATCATTTCTTCACGATAGACCATCGCCGGTTAAACAGAAAGACAGCTGGCTAGGGGGGAGCGAATGGAGCAACGCTAGTCGATCACGGGGCCGTTCCGAGACCCACTTCCTGTCCACTCACAGTCGAGTTCCACAGACGACATCCCTCTCAAACACAGACGTCGCACACGAGGTCAATCTTCGTCGCAAGGTCCAGCTCGAGCGTCAAATGTGGTCGGTGGAACGGACAATGCAGTGAGAAACGACGCCTCTGTGCGACTGCTCACGATGGATAGATGACAGCCACTCAATGAAAAAGTGCAGAGTAGCAGACCATTAAGAGATCCTGGTATACAGCAGCAACCAGAAAATGACCTCCAACAATGGCTTCCATCGCTTCTCGCATGGCCACCAAGACCTGCTGCTAGCCGTGAGCTACAACTTCTATGGCACCCGCATGGCGTCCGCGTCCGCCGACCACAAAGTCAAAGTCTGGGATCGCAACGACCAAACCGGCCAATGGATCGTAACAGACGTCTGGACCGCCCACGACGCCGAAGTGACCGACGTGAAATGGAACGGCCCTTTCGTAGGCGAACACCTCGCCACCATCGGCGAAGACGGCCTCCTCAAAATCTGGCAAGAAGACGTCAACGAACCCGCCAATTCCGGCGGAAGATTCAAACCCATCTTCCAACAAACCACATACACGGGAGTCCCCTACGCCTCCCTCGACCTCAAAAACATCGGCGCGGAAACTTACCTCGCCATGATCACCCGCGACGGCTACCTCACAATCTGCTCCCCAGAAGACCACGACGACCTCTCCGCCTGGCGCGTCATGTGGTCCGACTACCTGGTCCCCACCCCGCCACGAACCGAAGAAACCGCCTTCCGCCTCAGCTGGCACAAAGAGAAGATCCCCGCCTGGCCCGCCGTACTAGCCGGTCTCGACCGCAAATCCCTCAGCCTCGCCGTCGCAGTCGGCACATCCGTCCGCGTTTTCCGAACAGACAAGGATCGCAAATTCTACACGGCAGCTGTGCTGGAAGGTGCCACGGAACTCGTTCGAGACGTCGATTGGGCGAACGGAAGCATGCGCGGTTTCGACGCGATTGCTACAGCGAGTAAAGACGGACACATCCGGATCTACGAGCTGCACACACTCGGCGCTGCATCCCTGCCCACCTCTCTCGCGGTATCCGTGGCGGGCGACAACGAAAACAGTCACAATACCTCTACTTCCTCCCTGACGAAACCCACCACGACGACGAAATCCGGCATAGGCGCCGGGCTCGCCCTCGGCACCCGCGGAAGCCGTGACGAAAATGCCCGAGCGCCAGGCGCCGTGAAGCAAGAGGCCAAATTGGTCGCGGAGATTGCGGCGCACAGTCACGTTCCGTGGCGCGTGAGCTGGGCTCCCATGGCGGACATGTTGCTTTCGACGGGAGATGATGGTTGCACGAGGATTTGGAAGAAGTCGGTTGAGGGGAAGTGGGCAGAGGCGGCGGAGATTGATGTTTTTAAGGGGGTTTGATGGATGATGGTGAGGCTGAAGAGTGGGGGGCAAAAATTTCGCGGATTGCATGATGTGCATCGGTCGTGCGGACTAGGGAGTTCTGGTCGTGCGAACCATAGTTGACGTGCAGTAGTGTGATGAACATGGCCCGGAGGAGAATTGTCAGGAGATGAGAGCCGGATATGCTCGTTCCACGGAAGAGAACGCTAGTATACAGTATGCACAAACATGACATGTGCGCCGCCACGATGCAATGACAATTCCTACCTTCACAATCAAGCGCACAACAGCGCTCGCCGAACGAAGTACCAAATCTCAGTGCTCCCTCAGCTCAAATCCAACGTCCAGTGCGCCGTTCATGTGTAACCCAGTTGTGTTGCCAGCTCCCTCTATTATCCCAGTACAACCGTCTGCCCCTGTATCTGTCGCATCCGAAGCAATCACTCCAACTGTTTCTGGAACCTCTTCCTCAGACTATTATTGACAACCCCTCCAAACCCAAATGCCGGCACAATCCGACACATTCTCGCAAGCGAACTCTTCAACCAATCTAGCCTCACCTTCTGTAACCTCTCCCTCACCGTCGTGTCCCCATTGCGATTGTAGATGTCCAGTCCGTAGAGGTGAAATGGTGTGCTGATGAGTTGTATCGCTGCGGGAGCGAGGAACTGTGCAGCCGACGTCCGGCTCATGTACTTCTCCGCGGCTTCGCTGAGAGGGAGTCGAGGAGCGATCAAAGGCGGGAGGTTGAAGGAAGCGAAGATTGTCATTGCGTCGCGGACGGCGAAGAGGGCGTAGGTCACTGGAGGCACCGGGCGGCTGGAGACAACGCCGAACATCTTCGTAAATTGGCTGTCCTTGACCATGGTGAGGCTCACGTTCGCGACGCTGGTGGCTGCGAATTTCGAGACGCCGGAGGTGGTGGTGCTGGCGGAGCGGTTTTTCGTGGTGGACTTGAAGGTGTCCAGGACGTTGGCGGAGAGGTAGGTGCCGCCGTAGACCATGAGGATCAGGCCGAAGGTCTTGGAGGTGAGGTAGAGGTGTGGGCGGAGGAGGAGTTGTGTGAGCGAGGCGCGGACGGAGGTCATGAGTTGGCGTTTGCCGGAGGCATTTTCCATGATGGCTCTGGGGATATTGTCAGCCTCTTTGTCCCGTACAGCACTTTGTTCAGCAAACTCACTTGTCAACCATGCTCACGATCGGAGCGACCATAGCTCCAGCTGTAGCACCGCAAGCAGCGTCCACCGCAAGCCGTTGGCCCAAATGTTTGGTATTCCATTCCGACATCTTTGTCGTTGTAGCAGTATGCTGTTCAACTGCTGTTTCTTCTTTTGTTCTGATTCTCTTCTAGCACCCAGCTCTTATCTCGTGCAGAAACTACCTGCAGATCTCCGAGACCGGCAACCGTATTCGTTCGATCCTAAAGGCCTCGTCGGCATGGGTGATGGTATTGGCCTCCAGTGGCAGCGGAGGCTTGGCTGATGTGGACTCGTGCTTCTTGCGGTTGTCGTAGTGGTGAATGAGTAGCTTCGAAGGATATCCGAGGTGAGGTATGAGGTACTTTTGTATGACATGCCGATGGCTTGTTTATAGCTCCACTAGAGCTTTTTCTGCTCCGGAGCTGGGTCCGGCTGAAGTCTGCCTTGCCTTGCTTACACGGACTCACGGAGCACCGTGCTCTTTACATCAACTTCTGTTGCTCTGCATGAATTTCCTTCGAATGCTGCAGCTCGAAATGATCTATGGGAGGAGACGAGCACTCAGCTTCAAACACAGTTCCCGTCTCACTCTATCCGGATATGCCGGGTCGACAACAGCTATCCTCCGAGCGACTCCTCGGATGAGAACACAAGCCTGCAATAGAGTACTGCTCTATCTATTCCATCATCGCCCATGACTTTGGCCTGGTGATACAATACAGCCATATCTTGGAAGATAAGATGTCGGCCGCTTGCTGTGCCCGTGATATATCACGCGATACTTTGCCGCCAAGGACTTCCACTCATACATCCATGTGATGAGTTCTCAAGTGCTCGGAGATGCCGCGCAGCTGACGACAACGAATGTCAGATGTGGCATCGACACGCGATCTTGATCGAGACTTCGTGCGAAGAACGAGTGGGATCATCGATCGCTCCTGGCTCCCAACCCAACAAGCAAATGGTCTTTGCATCGCTCGTCTCGCATTCGCGTAAGTATCCGAATGAGGAAGTCGTCGTTAACACGGGATGGCCCGCTGGGGTGGCATGAGAAGTGTCGTCACGATCTCGAGATCAACAACAACGTGCAGTCTATAAAGGACAGGTCATGTTCATCGTACCGGACCGCAGAGTATTTGCAATCCAAATACACAGCACACGATTCTGAGGTGCTACGCTCGCATTCTCGCGAATATGACTTCTCCGGTCCGAGGTTACACTGATCCCAACTTTCCAAACCCCATGGGACCCAACGATGCCAGGATCGTCATATATGGGTAAGCATGAGCTGAAATAGATATATTGACAGCAGTTGACTCGCGACTTTCAGCTACACGCCCTCCCTCGCCGTCGGAGTTCTCGGCGTCGTGCTCTTCTCCATGGCAGCAATCACTCACGCCTACCTCCTCTCTCGACACCGGACCTGGTACTTCACACCCATACTAGTCGGCACAATCATGGAGATCGTCGGCTACGTCTTCCGTATCCTGTCCAGCCAGCAAGACCCATACTCGGTCCCTTGGTTCGTGGTGCAGTACTTCTTCATCGTCGTGGCTCCTGTCATGTTCAGCGCGGCGATCTACACGCTCGTGTCCGTCATGATCAACATCTACGGGCGGCAGTATGCTCCTCTACCGCCAAAGGTCGTGCTGGCAGTCTTCATCACCTGCGATGTGGCGGCTACAATTATTCAAGTTGCTGGCGCCGCGCTCGTGGGCGTGGCGTACTCGAATCAGAAGGATCCAACGACCTACAACAACATTCTACTGGCAGGTCTGGCGTTCCAGGTCTTCTCGTTCGCCGTCTTTCTGGTCGTTCTGGCGTGGACTTTGGTCAAGTCGAAGGCGAGCCCGGCCAAGATCAGCAGGAGCTTCATCACAGTCCTCATCATTGCGACCCTGGCCGTATATCTCAGGACCTGCTTCCGTCTGGCAGAGACGGCTGAAGGATTGATGGAAGAGCTGTCGACGCATGAAGTTTACTTTGGGTGTCTGGAGTTCGCGCCGGTCATTGTCGCGGTGTTCATCTTCACGTATTGGCATCCAGGGCGATGGCTGAAAGCGGACATCTTGGAGAAGCATGAAGCATGAAAGTCAAGCAATCTTTGCTGTATCAGATTCCAATCCTCGGCCATCATATCCCAGCCTGCTCCTCCCACGTGCATCCTCCTCGATGCAAGACAGTATGGTTGAGCTCCGTGCCTGGATTCAGAGGAACTTGCAACGCAACTGTGTCTTCGTTCGCAGGATATTCAGTTCCATGCCCATATACACTGACATCAGCGGTGTCCTTTTCTGAGAGTCAGCACGATCCGATGACCGACCAGCATAATCGATGAGACACTTCCTACCTCAGCAAAAATCAGCCCATACTTTCCTCCAACAACCCACGCCTCATCTGTACAATTCGGCAAAGTGATGTGAACCAGCCCCGACAAAAAGGTCACAAATCTAACGCACACGAATAAGCAACAAGGCAAAGTTCATGGACTCGCTCGTTGGGCGGATAGAAGGTGTACATACTGCGCAGCAGGAGCCCTATGCAACCCAGCATTTGTCCGCGGCGGGATCACGGTATACGACACATTGCTGGCTTCTCCGAGGAAGACGGACAGTGCGCCCACGGTTCCTGGAGTATTGCTCACGGCGAAGTTGTCGAGACGCCAGCACTCGAGGGTTGAGATGTTGTTGGAGGCGGTTATGGCTGTGATGTTTAGAGCTGAGGTCGAGGTTTCTTGGGAGTTGGTGAGTGAGGGAAAGAGGATGAGTAGGATGAGCAGCAGATGGGCTTTGGTGAAGGGATGCATATTCAACGATGTCTAAATGAAGAAGGTTGGTTGTTGTCAGGAAAAGCTAGAAGCGATCAGTACGGAGGTGCGTATCAGAAGTCCTTGCCGGTTCCGGCTAAACCTCGGTTCAGCTAAGGCCTCATTGCAACACCCGCATACATCCTTTTTAATCCATAATATCTCTACAACACTACGCTGTATCTGTATCTATATAGGACGTAGGCTATAGAGCTGAATAAGCTGATTCTTTTAAGCTAAGAATCATGTCTGTGTGTTAGTAGTAGCTTGTATAATTAAGGTAGAGATAAATTCTACTTAGGCTTTAAAATGCAACGATTTAAGAACTTCACTTCGTTGTTAATGACTAACCCTAAGTTTAACACTACTTTATGCTCTTCTTAAGCGGTAATACCTACACTAACCTCTTAGCGAACATAACTGTCTTTATCTGCTTCCTTACTAAACGTAGTATCTACTAACTCTCTTCCTTTTGTATAGTAGCAATTTAAGCCGGTAAGGCTGCTCTAGTAGCGACCTAAGAACGTAGAGTTTTTATCCGTTTACGACGCTTCTTAGCCAGCTTATTCGCACGTAACCGCTTCGCCTCCTTCGCAGCCTTCTTAGCGGCCTTAATAGCATCTTTATTATCTAGTCTAGCCTGCTAGGCAGCGATTCGAGCGAGCTTTAGGGCCTTACGAGAAGGAGTTGGAGCCGCGGCTGCAACAGTAGCTTCTAAATGCTAGATATCCCTCTTATTAAAGCGACGCTGCCGCTCCTTATAAGGCAGAACCTTAGAGCCCTCTCGGTATTCGTTTCTACCCTTAAGCCGGATAACTTCCTTAATGTGCCTTACAATCCTTCGAATCCAGCGCTAAATCGTTATTTGTAGTAGATCCTTATCCTATACCTTCTACTATATCGCCGGCAATTTAGGCCTCTTCTCGAAGTCCTTATAGAGCTACGTACGTCGATTTATCTACTACTACGTAGGCTTAATTATATTAAGATCTAGTAAGTTACTAGGCTATAGAAGACGGATAACTTTCTATAGACTAAATACCTCCTTAAGCTAGTGCGCAACGTACGCTCCGGCTCTATCCTCTTAGACGACGAGGTTATGTTCCTTCGCGAATAGTAAGAGCTTTAGTAGCAGTACGTACTTCTTATATTAATACTAATCTATACTACTAGCAGTTGCCTTACGTACGAGCTTACTACGTTCTTCGGTAAATACGAACTTCGGCCTTATACGCTTCCGTTATTTACGCGGTTTACTAGCCTTAGTAAGACCTCTATTAATTAACAAGCCCTTAGTTAGATAACGAAGATCCTCGCCGTCTTGCTCCTTCTTAAACTAACGCCTTGTAGCTACTTTAAGAGCCTTGTTCCTTATAGCAAGATTAGCCTCTACTACTGCCGCTTCTTCCTTAGTTTCCTTCTTCTAGACGTAGCAAGGGCCCTTATAGTCGTATAAGAAGCAGCCCTAGAACATAAACTCTAAGAAGCCCTTAAAGCGGTTACTTATGTAGCTCTTATTATATGCTTTATATAAAGTCCGCTACACTCGGTTACTTCTACGACGTAGTCTATAGATTACGGAGGTCTTATTAGTCTAGAGTATACGACGCTAATTATCTAGAGTCTAGCTAGAATACTTTAAACACTACGTAAGCTACTTCTTACGCATCTCTAGAGTTAGGCCTAGCTTCGCATTACGCTTTACTTTATAGTAGCTAGCTCCGCGAAGAAGCCGCTATACGCTTATAGCTAAGAGCCTCGTATTGTTATTGCTTCGAAGTTAATTGCTAATAGCTATAGTAGTAAGCGATCTTGTCCTTCTGTTTACGCTAATAGTAGATACTACCTTACTTAGAGCCTACTTAGTTACTACCGGTAGCCTGCTAGACTGTAGCTTATTAGTAAAGAATTTATCTCGGAAGTTAGTGCTATCGAATCTACGCCGTCTTGCTTTATTGCACATAGACCTATAATAGCGCTCCTTTATGCTAGTTACCGCTTTAACCTAAGCATATGTCTTACTAGCCTCTCGTAGAGCACAAGCAGCAGTACGAGCAGCTACTAAGTAGTAGTTAGCACGTCTATTAGCTCTCTTTTAAGGGTTACTAACTGTAGTAACATAGTAGTTAGATTTACGCTAGTACTACTTATTCTGCCGCTACTTTATACCACAGACTCGATAGTAAGCTGTAGCATTCAACATTAAGTAGTGCACTAACTTATTAAGTAGGAGCTCCATTTGTTTACACGATACCAGCTCTTTACCGCTCTTTAACAACACTATAATTACAACAACACCATGAACATAACACCATTGTGAACGTGCACACGAGGATCAAATTGGCTACGGAGATATCCGACACACGGACCAGCTCTCACCTCATCCGGCAAGGACTTCTGATACGCACCTCCGTAAGCCCCCGCAGTGACGACCTGGTAGATTTGCTAGCCTCCTACAAGCCATGGGTGTCTCGTATACAAGATTCTCATCGCTCTCCCGTCCGGGCCGGCATCATCTCGGCTTCAATATTGGATAATGTGCAAGCAGACTTGTTTCCACGAGACAGATACAAGGTCATGCCTCGTATGAAGGAGCTATGGATCGGCACTAGTACGTACCGTACCAAATAGGAAGGCGTCGTATTCGACCAGCAACGTTCGAAGGATTCGAGCTTCGCGGTACATCGACTTCAGCTCTCGTTGTCAAGTCTGTATGACGCTTTGAGTTCTCATCATCGGATCCGACAGTGGATGTTCACCGTATGGAGTATACCTGCTTGATCATGTCCGCTGTTGAGCAAGCTTTCTCAATTACGTCCAAAGATGAGCAGCAACATCTCGAGCTTCAAATCCGTCTTCAAAGTCACCATCAAGCGGACATGCCGAGCTGAAGACTCGCTGCCGCGAGCGTTCACACCACGAAGGGCTCATAGAAAGACTCGCAATGGCTGCTTGACTTGTAAAAGACGTAGGATCAAGGTAAGTGAGCTGAAAAGCCATGCCTCGCGGTCTACAAACGTCTGTTGACAATCACTAGTGCGATGGTAAGAGTCAGCCGTCTTCTTTCTAGGCACCTCGCCAATGCTGAACTCGATCGAGAAACTCAACCATCGTGCGGCAAATGCGAGAAGCTGAATCTGGACTGCTCGTACTCGCCAACGACAGGCAGAGTGCTCACACCACCTATCAGGGCACCAGATCCGGACTCCAAGATGTACAGCATGTCAATAGACCTCGCGGAGACAGATCTCGCCACTCTGCTTGCTCAAGGGTCCGCGATGACCGACTCTCCGGGACCAGTATCTGCCACCGGGCAGTTTCGTATGCTTCAACGTTTTCAGTCTGTGAGCTCGGGCTCCATCGGTTCGTCGCCAATGAAAGAAGTCCTCCACGACGTGGTGGGTAGAATAGCGTGGTCGCATCCCGCTCTCATGCACGTCGTGCTCGCGGTAAGTCGTATTTTGGGCCGCAGCAAAAGCCGGAGATCTGGCTAACGCTGCATGTGAAGCTGTCCTGTGCGCACCAACGACGAATCTACAGCAACCTGCAGCCTCGAGTCTGCAACAGTCTGCGGTTCGCCGAAGCAACACATTGGGGCAAGGGCTTGAGGCTGCATCGTCAACATCTGTCCGGCTTGCGAACCGGGCTGAGCACGCAGGATTGGGATGCGGTAGTGATGACCGTGTCCATGGCGATTGTGTATACTTTCACCGTCGACGATGATGTCCCGGCAGATGCCTCGACCAGCAGCTCGAGAGATGCATTTGCAGACACGCTGTGACCGCTCGAAACGGCAGGCAACTTCAGAACGGTGTTCTACCTGTATGGGAGAGACGTCACCCTTCACTCGCATTGCGGACCGATTGTGCTTTCGGCAGATGACAGCAACGGCACGTTTTCGAGAGGCCGGGTACTGTAGGGCTGCCGCGAGCTTTGGTCGAGTTGTGTCAGTTGGAAGAAGACTCTTGCTGTGAGAATAATGCATATCACCGAATTCTGCGGACATTGACGCCGCTCCTACTTCTCGAGTCGTCCGCGGAGAACTTCGCGCCACTGATAGCCTTCATTGGTCGAACTTGGTCGGATCTGAAGCCGTTGCTAAGGAGGAGGGATTGTCGGGCTCTGCTCTTGTTAGCTTACTGGTATGCGATATTTGGGCAGATCGGGCAGTGGTGGATAGAGAAGAGGGCGAGGTTGGAACGTCGTGTTATAGTGAGGTATTTGTCGATGCGGGACGATGTGGATATGGGGAGTCTGCTGCAGTTGCCGGCTGCATTTGGTGTTGGTGATGAATTTTTGGCTCGAAAATGTCTGAAAGAGATTGTCGTGAATCTCAGACCAACGAACGTTGACTTGTAGAATGTGCCGATAATTTGCTGCGGTCAATGAAAGTGGCACGAGGTCAACATGCACAAGGTCTTCTGTGGAGTCGTCAAAGGTGTGGCGTCCCGCATGTTGATTCAACATCCATATCGTTGCAGCGAAATGTCAGAGTGAAGATGAAGGATGCGAGCAATTATGTGGCTCACACAATGTTCTTTGCCAGCCATGCTTCCCAGTCGTCCTTGCTGAAGCTGCTCTCAATGCCGTTCTCCACGATTCCCTGCACAGGGGTCAGCAACGAGTCTTTTGATCAGAGGAATAGAGTATCGCAGGACTAACGTTGAAGAGTACAGTCGGTGTAACGTGGACGCCCTGCAGACGAGCAGCCTACAGCGAGTCAGTCTGCGGCAACAGCATCGAGCACCGTGGATCTCACCTTCACCAACAACTTCAGATCATTGGTCACCTTATTCCCACCATTGAGCCCGCCATCCTTACCCGGCTTATCGGAAATCTCCAACAGACTGTAAATCTTCTTGTCATCGAGCCCGACACCGCCAGCCAACTTCGCGAGTCTCTCATAAGTCTTGTTGCGAGGCTCATGAACGACATTCGCATCGAAGTACTCCGTCTGCTTGTCAAACAGCGCTTTGCTGAAGGCCCAGAACTTGTCCGGTTGGGTCTGTAGCACGGCAACTCCAGCCTCGTGGACGAGGGTCGATGATGGATGCCATGGCTGGATCACTTGCCGGAAGATGAGCTGGACCTTGCCGGGGTATTTTTTCTTGATCACTGGATACACGTTGTCGTATACTGTATCAAACATCTTCTTGCTGAAAGGGCAGACATAGTCCAGGACTGAAGTTTGGTTAGGTCAATGGCTTTCGAGGACAACTGTCGACACATACACAGCTCGAGCGTGTGGAGTGTTTCCGGGTTGGCTGCTGCTACGAGCTTTTGGCCGGCGAATTTGGGTGCGAGCGCCATTGTGATGATTTGATCGTATGTACAGGAGGATGAGACCGCTCAATTTGAGAGTCTTGAGATGTATATCTGTTCAAGAGCTGATGATGTGTTGACGAGGTTCGATTTCATCATCGTCGAGAAACGTCAGCACAATCCCACATGTTTTTGCCGAAGTCAAACGCGTCTTCCCACGGCGCGACTTACTTCACTTCAACAATTTCATCTTTTCTTCATCCTTTATCCATCATCAGGATGGTCAGTCATCAATATGGGCATACAGGAGCTGCCGCAGAACACAATCAGAGCGCTGGGTGCCAACCAGGCTCTGACGGATCCGGCTTCACTCGTAAAGGAGCTCCTCGACAACGCCCTTGATGCGAATGCGAATTCGATATCCGTGGAGATCAGCAACAACACGCTCGACACCATCCAAGTCCGCGATAATGGCCACGGCATTGCACCCGAGGACCGCGAGTTGGTAGCAAGACGCTACTGCACAAGCAAGATTTCTCGCCACCAAGACCTCAAGGACATCGGCGGCTCGTCGCTCGGATTTCGAGGTGAAGCACTTGCGAGTGCAGCGGAGCTGAGCGGCGGTCTGGTCATCACCACTCGTGTGGAGGGTGAGCAAGTCTCCGCGGCCCTCAGGATCAACCAGCAAGGTGAAGTCGTCGGGCAGGATCGTGCGTCTTCATCAATCGGCACGACTGTCAAGATTACCGACTACATCAAAGCCAATCCGGTTCGCAAGCAGGTGGCATTGAAGAACACAGAGTCGTGCCTGAAGAAGATCAAGAGGATGCTGCAGGCTTACGCTTTCGCTCGTCCACATGTTCGGATATCTCTCAAGGTGCTCAAAGCCAAGAACAACAAAGGCGATTTTGTGTATGCACCCAAACCAAATGGCAACGCAGAAGATGCAGCTTTCAAGATCGTGGGTGCTGCATGCTCATCACAATGTATGTGGTCTGTCCTCGAAGAGAGAAGTTTCACCTTGCAAGCTTTCCTACCTCGTCCAGATGCCGACTTGAACAAAGTCTGCAACACTGGGACGTTCCTCTCAATTGATGCACGACCCGTCTCCACGACTCGGGGTCATCTCAAGCAAATGACGAAGATCTATCGAGAGTCGTTGAAGGCGTTGCATCCCACACACGGGGAGATCAAGGAGCCATTTCTGTTCCTCGAGATCAGCTGTCCGCAGGGAGCGTACGATGCTAATATCGAGCCGGCCAAAGACGACGTCTTGTTCGAAGATGCAGACATTGTTGTCGAGATGGTCAAGCAGCTGTTCCGCACTGTGTATGAGCCTGCGCCGGATGTTCCGATTCCTGTCGATGAGCCTATCAAAAGACATGCTGCAGTCACTCAACATGTCGAAGAGTTTGCCGATTTTGATATGGCATTTGGTGATGATCTCTCAACAGCGCCTGCAGTGGTGTCGCAAATAACCGAACAATCTCGCACATATGATGCCGACAATTTACTGGAAGGCATTGGCAATCAACGGCCGCGCAATGACGATGCTATGGAATCAGCTGCAGAACGTCGGAATCTCAGATCGACCATGTACGGATGCGACGAAGAAGATGTCGACCTGTATCAGAATCAGCCCCTCACTGACAGCACCGAAACCGACATGGAGGAGCTCCGTCAAGCCAGGAAAGACAGGACACTTTCCAATCCCTGGACACTCGCGAAGCTGAACACTGCCAACCGTCGTCCGGATGTCGCTGCGGACACGTCGGTTCAACGCGCCTTGTCGAGTTCTCCAATGAGGCTTGAGAAGTCTGGTCACGCAAACTTACCGCTTGGCCTCCCGACTCCCAGGGCATCATCGCCAAATCGGCCAGCAGAAAGCTTTCACCCCTCGGACCACGTTCCCCAAATGCGAATCGCGAGAGATGGTCGAATGATCGATGATCCCTCTCCATTGCCTCCGCCGCAGAGGTATATGCCTACTCCAATGACCGCCCGCCCGAATCGAGATGCGAGATCGCCTTCTCTCTTCGAAGACATGACACCGTCAGTCTACGATCGTAGCTCACAGCCCATTGGCGGGGCAATGGGCACAGGTACCCCTTTGGATGCCATCCCGCAAGCCCCAGGCAGGTCAAGTCGATCGCCCATCAAGCGCCAGCAGCCACGCGTCAACAAGCCATTCGTCCCTCCGACGAGAGTGGAGTCAGAGCGAGAGAAGGTCTGGTTCGACAACGTGGAACCGGCTCCGCGAAGCAATGGGGCTGGTCGAGCCAGGAAGTCTCAAGGCCATCACAACACTGACAACTTGGTGACGCAAGGAGAACTCGGCGACTTAATCGAAGACGGCCGCGCGTTGACGCCACCACGAGCCAACCGCGACATTCGCGACTTCGTGGGCAGAGATCCGAGCATTGACTTGGGGAACTTCATCGAGGGTCGTAATGTCGCCCAGGACAGACCTGCCATTCGACCAGCGGTGTCAGAAACCCACGACGAGGAATCTCATCCTCCGCCACCAATTCGCCGCGATTTCGTACCCGCAAGCGAACTCACCATCCTCGACTCCGAGCCAGACCTCCCCTCCAAGCAAGATCCCCGACCTCCAAAACGGAGAAAAACAGCCGACCGCCCCGCCCTGCAAGAACTCAGTCCCAACATCGCCGCACCCACTTCCATCATCATCGACGACGACGAACCCCGGCCGACAACCACAACCAGCACCTGCGCCCCATCTCGCCGCCGCAGCTCCAAAGGCACTCTCCGCAGTAAATCCAGCCGTTTACCACTCGAGCGCACCCCGGCTGGGAAACGAGTCCACGATCTCGCGACGAGTATTACCATCGATACTGCCGAGCTGGCTAGCCTCGCAGGGAGGGGTCACTTGAGGCACACTTTGCCTGGATATGAGCAGTCGGCGGAGGATGGTGACGGTGGTGCTTTTCGTGAACTGAATTCCGATTTCGATGGTCTTGCGACGAGGTTGCATCGATTACTGCTCAATGCGGGCTCGGAAGGTGAAGTCGATGAGACCGCTATCGTACATCGGGACGCTCTGCGTTCGGAGATCGAGACTGCGTTCACGCAGTATGAGGAGCAGATGGCGGAACTGCCGGGTTTGACGCTTTCATCTTTTTAGCATTTCCTTGCTCCGAGCGTATCATTAAATTCGCTGAGGGCAGCGCTGGCGTTCAAGGAAGATACCCAAGGGATTCTGACGGAGTGAATTGACATGTTTGAGATGCAGGACTAACAGCACATGGCATCAGCGAGCATATCATTACCTTGCAAACCTGAAGCACACGGCAGAACAAAGCATAAACAAGCAGCACAAAACATACAAGACATCAATGATCGTTTCAATCATCCCAGGATTCACATCTCTATCTCTATCGTTTCCCTCCTCTACTCAGGTACCCACCACCATTACCATCCTCCTCCTCCGTCTCATCCCCCGCATCGAAAACGTCCCTCTCCACCGCATCCTCATCATCCGTGAACTGATCCCTATACCCCGACCCAGCTTCCAGATCATCCTCATACGTCTGATGCAAAGAAATCTCATCCTCCCTCCGCGCCGGCCTCTCCTCATCAATATCATCAATATACTCCCCTCCCACACCCGCACTCGTCCTCCTCCCACCCGGTCCAGCGGCCGCCTCCTCCGCCTCCAACACCTTCGCCCTCGCTTTCGTCCTCACATAGATTATGTAACCCGTGCCCACTCCCACCACCATCCCAATCGCAATACTGATGTAACTGACGGCTTTGGTTCGGGCGTCCATTTTATCCCCTTCCTCCGCGATGGCGCCGAGTCTGCCGCCGATGAAGACATGCAGCAGGAGTTTCGGCGACACCACCGCCGTCGCGAGCATGAAATTCTGCCATGTGACACTCGGAATCGTGGATATCGCTCCGTTGGAAAGACTGTAAGGGAGAGGACAAAGTCGAATCATGCAGAGCAGCCCGATTCCGTCGTGTTTGAGGACTAAACTCAGGGCTGCGAAGCGGGTGTCTTTTCCCGCTAATCTGGTCACGTAGCTCTTGAGTAACGTCCTGCTCGCGAGGAAAGAGGCGGTAGATCCGATAATCGTGGCGGACGCGACGATGAACCATCCCTTGAGACCGAAGACGAAACCCGCGATGGTGACACAGGTAGAGTAGCCGATCATAGGGGGAAAGGAGACGAAGAATGTCATGAACCAGAGGATTAACCATCCTCCTTTTAAGTCATGCCAGCGTTTCGCCGCGGGGGCAAGGGCGTGAAAGATTCTCTGGCTGAAAATCAAGGCGAGGATGCTGAGGATAAAGGCGACGCCAGCGAAGGCGGAGAGGCCGATTTTCTGAGGAGGAGAGAGGGATGTCCAGGCGCGTGTTGCGCGGGTTTGGAGCTTTTCGGCGGTCTGTAGCCATGTGTTTGGGCGTCCTTCTCTTGTGCTTCGTAGACTTCTAGCGTTCGATTGGGAGCGGCGGGTCCAGAGAGGGGAGGAGGAGCGAGGGCGGTTGGAGGGTGGAGAGTATTCATCGTCGGAGATGTCGATTTGAGAGGCGAGGGCGCGAGCGGTGGAGGCGTATTCGGGTCGTGCCATGCTCGCTGCTTGAACTATAGGGGGTGGTTTCGGAGGTGGATGCGAGGGCGTCGAAGCTCGAGGTGGAGAGGCGAGGGAGATGGTAGGAGTGTTGGTGATCTATCCAATGCGAGAAAACGCGAAGCAAACATATAGATACAATTCGTAATCAGGCATCAAGAAGACATGCAGCAAGAAAGGAAGCACAAGGTTGCTGACTTGAGACACGACCAAGAAGATGCCATTGCATGGAAGTTCCGTCGTCCGGAAGGATGATGGCGTAGAGGTCCGTCGACCGTCGTATCTCCCTCGTATCGCCGGAAGTACGGACGATACGGGAGAGATTAGCCGACAATACACCTCACGTTGACAATTCCATGTGTCATTGCCTTCGATTCAGGAGGATGCGGTCGTGATAGGAGGTATATCCTCGTGTACGAGAAGTATTAAGAAGCAGGAGGACGAGAAGGAACGACCTTTCTCCTCCCAAAAGCAAGCCAACAGCAACAACAAGCTCGGCATATCATTCCCGACCTCGCAGCTTCCATTGTAGGTAATCACGGTCAAGTACAAGCCCTCTTCCAGCCACTCTACTTACTCCCGATTCCCGTCTCCATTTTCCCCAACAAGCGCGAATATACGAAAGATCCAGAATGCCCATCTCAGCCCTCGACTCCCTCCTCTTCAAAAACCTCTTCGGCACCTCCTCCATCCGCTCCATCTTCGACGACAAATCCTACATAGACTACTGCGTCCTCGTCGAAGCCGCTCTTGCAAGAGCTGAAGCCCTGCACGATGTTATCCCAGCTTCCGCCGCAGAACACATTACACAAACATGTCAAACTATCTCATTGGACTACGACCGCCTCTCCGCTGAGACAGAAGTGGTGGGCTACCCCATCCTCCCCCTCGTCCGCCAACTAGCCGCTCAATGCGGAGAGGGCGAAGATGAAGCGGGACGATATGTGCACTGGGGCGCCACAACGCAAGATATCCAAGATACCGCTTCCATGCTGCAAATTCGCGCGGGACTAGACCTCGTGGAGACTCACCTCGTTGCTCTGTGCAAAACTTTGGGCAAATTGGCGGAGAAGTATCGCGACACGCCCATGGCGGGGAGGACTCACCTTCAACATGCCCTGCCCGTGACGTGGGGGTATAAATGCGCTGTGTACCTCTCCTCTTTCCAGCGACATCTTGAGAGGATGAGGGAATTGAGGCCGAGATGTTTGATGGTGCAATTTGGAGGTGCGGCGGGTACGTTGGCTAGTCTAGGTGAGGGAGCAGAGGGGAAGGGCGTGGCTGTGAGGAAAGCACTGGCGGAGGAGTTGGGGTTGGGAGATCCGGGTATCACGTGGCACACCGCGCGAGATGGGGTGGCGGAGATTCTGAACTTTTTGGCGTTGGTGGGAGGGAGTCTGGGTAAAGTCGCGATGGATATCATGGTTATGAGTTCGAATGAGTTTGGAGAGGTGAGTGAGCCGTTTGTGATGCATCGAGGCGCGAGTTCTACGATGCCGCAGAAGAGGAATCCGATTTCGAGTGAAGTTGTGCTCGCCGCGTCGAAGATTTTGCGGGCAAACGCTGGGCTGTGTCTTGATGCGATGGCGACGGATTTTGAAAGAGCGACGGGGCCGTGGCATTTGGAGTGGGTTGCTGTGCCGGAGAGCTTTGTTGTTGCGGTGGGTGCGCTGTCGCAGATGGACTTTGCGATGAGTGGGTTGGTGCTGAATGCGGAGGCTATGGGGAAAAATCTGGCGAGTACACGAGGGTTGATTGTGGCGGAGAGGGTTATGATGGAGTTGGCGGGAGGGATGGGCAGGCAGAAGGCGCATGATGTGGTGTATGAGGCTTGTCGGGAGACGATCGAGAGTGAGGAAGAGGAGGAGAGGACCTTGTGTGAAAGGCTTTGTGGGAGAGAGGAGGTGGTGGAGGTATTGACGAGGGAGAGGGTGGAGGAGTTGTGTGAGCCGCGGAATTATCTTGGGCAGTCGAGGGAGATGGTTGATGTTGTGTTGAAGATCAGTGAGAGGATGGGGATTGTGTAGTGAGAGGATCAGTGCTTGAGTGGAATTGGTGTTCTGTGCCGAATGAGAGCACTCGTTGGAGGGTGCAGGAGAACACTGCCACGCGGGTGGGCATCGTGGAAAGGTCGTGCGAGTGCAATCACCGGTACTAGCCCACGTTCGATAGCACATGGATACAGCAAGGGAGCCGTACAGCATGGCTGGACCATTGCGTCGTGTTACAGCTGCTACTGCAGGAACACCCGAGTAGTGCGACCTCATCTTCTCCTTTCTGCCCACGGTCTCGTGGAGGATGGTCGCACGGTGCCACACAGCTTGCCACGATGTGTTCGACGTTTGTTCATTGAGGGATGCGTGTTCGAGATGGTTCCTCTCTGGTTTGCTGACATCCGGTTGAGGACATCAAGAACGGAATATGAAGTCATTCATTGTGACCTCAGTCGACGCTTGTTCTTATTACTCGAGTATCGCGAGACAATGTTTCACGGCACGAGAGCCGGGCGTGGCTGTTTTGCGGAGGACGATCCAAGGGACTGCAGGTGCATGATGATCTGCTGACGGGGGATTTGCGAGGTGGTTGGGGCATTGGGATCGATATCGACGGCCGTGAATGCAGCAATTGCACTGTTGTCGTCTTCGTCGACATTTCCATTATTATATCAACAAGATGGTGATATCATCACGAATAGCAAGCAGCAGTATTCGCGTTCTGTTGTTGTTCCGTCGATTCCAAGCATCACATCTCATTTCCCCACGGACCAGCCCGGTGAGTCGCACGGCGTTGATTGGTGCATCGACGGAATAGGGCCAACCGTGCGAACCGAAATCCTCGTCGGTGTCCAGGGGAACAACGAGAGACACGCATTCTTCCCAACCCATCTCTCATCACACCTCTCAATCTCGGTCATCATCGACGTCCGTCTGACCATCGCCGCCTTCTCCACCGCCGCCGCCGCTCACTCACCCACAGTCATTCGTTCTCCAGCATCACATTCCTTCACGACCACACCATCACACACCACCAGATACGAACACGGGCCACGCTACGGCTACAATCCTCCGTCCCGAGCCAATTGCGCCTCCACCTCGCACGATACATTCCGAACTCAAAGGTAATAACCAAAACCTTCGCTGCTATTGCTTCGCGTGCTTGGCGGCCGATCATGCGGGATTGAGAAGGAAGAGCAAGAGGAGACTGCTACACTCTTCACACCACACCATACCATCCATCATTCCACCGACATCCGATTGCGACGGCCTCTTAATACCACCCACCCGTCGCGCTCGCTGCGATGAGGTCTCCTCTATCAACACTGTTGGCCGTCGGCCCGGAACTGGCCACCTATATCCTCACAGCACCGCTCCTCGACGCCCGCGGTGCATACGCTGCATTCGCGCAGAACATCGCCTCATCGTCAAATCTCGACCTATCAGAACTCGGCCGCGTGGCCATCGGCGGCGACTTTGACAGCATCTCATTGTATCAATATCTCGGACAGAACGAGAACCTGTCCAATAATGGCAGCCAGTCACTCCTCACGCGATATCCCGATGGCTCCTTTCGGTCACTCGCATTGGCCGATGCTGACGCGACCATCGCCGCCATGTGTCCGTTTGTCACCACGGATGGAACGTTACAAGGCGTGGTCGTGGGAGGAAATTTCACAAGTTTAGGAGGTGTACAAGCGGCGTCGGTCGCGTTGTGGAATCCGACGAGTAACGAGGTGATTGCGCTGCCGGGATTGTCAGGACCGGTCAATGCATTATATTGCGACGCGACATCAGGCACGGTATACGTTGGTGGGAATTTCATGGCGGGTAATTCGACAAATGCCATGGCGTGGACAACAGGCTGGGTGAACTTGCCGTTTGCTGGGTTTAATGGACCGGTGCAGACTATTGAGAAGAACTCTGCAGGCAACATTGTCTTTGGCGGTCAATTCGATGGACTGGGCAACACAACCTCGCCCAATGGTTCGAAGCAGGCCGATTCGCAGGCCATCAACCTTGGTTCTGGCAGCATCACCGCTGCAGGCTCATCGAGCACTGCTGGATTTAGCGAACCTGCCAACATCATCTGTCAGCGTGGATCCGACGAAGCCGGCAACACTTGGCTGCTGAATGACAACACGGGAGGATACTGGGATGTTCAGTCTGGATTTGGCTTCATTCCGACCAATTTCAGCCTGTACAATACCGCGCGAGACGGTCGCGGCACCAAGACCTTCTACTTTGAAGAGATGAACAGTGGTGGCGTCCTCAACTTGACATATACCAACTCTGTCAGCGGTGAGACAGAGTGGTGCGTTGAACGATGCCCTCTTCCGGAGAACAACAGCACTGCCCAGGACTTTGCTTTCGTAAGGCCCATCGGCATGAACCACTTCCGCATCTGGATTACGGAGTGGTACGGCGCTGGTGCAGGTCTGAGCGGGATCGAGATGTTCTCCGATGACATGTTTGACTATGCGGTCAATTCATTCAACGAGCCAAAGTGCAGCATCACCACTGGTCAAGGCACCAGCTCGACTGCAACACCTGCTGATCGCTGGGTTCGGACCCCCAATCAAGGCCTGACAGAGTCGGACTTCTTGACTGCCACTTTGACTGAGCCCTCCCAAGTCTCGGACGACACGAGAGTCGTGTTTGAGCCAGTCCTACGAGAATCTGGCAATTACTCCGTCACCGTCTACACTCCTGGATGTGTCTTGGATGGAAGCTGCGCTACGCGAGGACGAGTCAACATGACTGGCACGATGACCTCGAGCGACACGATCTCCCAAGTCTTGTTTCAGACGAATAACTACGACAAGTTTGATCAGATTTACTACGGGTACATCGACGCTGACAGCAGCCCGATGGTCACGCTCACTCCAGTGGCTGGACAGCAAGTCCCTTTGACTGTCGTAGCGAATAGGGTCCGCTTCGAATTGGTCACTTCGACTGCTGGATCGACTGGTGAACTCAACGGGCTGTACGAATACAACCCGAGAGAGGTCACTTCGGATTCCGCCAACTTCTCCAGCTCAGCTGTGAACACTGCCGGGTCATCGCTCAAGTCTCGCGCCACCATCAATAAGGTCGTTCAAGGGAGTGACGCTCTGTTCGTCGGTGGCTCTTTCAGCAGCGACAGCATCCACAACATCATGGCGATTAATGATGAGGCTACTACTCTCGTCAAGGGCGGTCTCGACGGCGCCGTCTTGGATATGTACATGGAAGACAGAGATTTGTACATTGGCGGCACCTTCAACAACACCAAGGACAGTCCCACTGAAGGATTAAACCACATTGCGCTCTTCTCAACCGCCAACAACGAGTGGTCAGCATTGGGAGGTGGTGTCAACGGCGCTGTCTACAGCATCGTCCCTCTCCAGCTCAACGTCACGACTGGCAATCTGCAGAACGTGATTACCCTGACTGGCAACTTCACGTCCGTCAACTCCTTCGGAGGCAATGCTGCATTTGAGGCGTCTGGCTTCACGGTCTGGGTTCCTAGCGAGAAGAATTGGCTCCATAACATCCAGTTTGCCAACGTCGCTCTGGGAGGCGAACTCACCGCCTACTCCACCGTCCCGGGTATGGCGCCGGTATACGGTGGTGTCATTACCTCGCAAGGTCTCGAGTACAGCAACGTCGTCGAGCTCGTCGGCGGAAATGAGCCCAAGCTTGAAGCATTGGATGTTCAACTTCTCCGTGCATCTCGATCCGATCCAAGCACGACCTCCTCCAAGCACAAGCGCGCCCTGATCGGTGAGAACGCTGGCCAAAACTACACCGGCGTCTACGATGGTCTCTTCTACAGCCAGAACAACTTGAACATCACTGTCCTGGGTGGCAGCTTCTCTGCCAGCACCGGCAATGGCCAGTCTGTGGAAAACCTCGTCTTCATCAACAATACCGACTCCACTGCCAGCACTTCCGGCATTAGTGGATTGTCCAGCGACTCCATCTTCGTCGCGATGGACACCTACGAGACCCAACTCTGGGCCGGCGGAGCAATCAACGGCACTGCTGGCGGTAACGAAGTCACCGGCCTGATCGTCTACGACCTCGCAGCCAACGACTTTGTCTCACCTCATCCACCAGCTCTGAACGGTGACAATGTGGTCGTGAACGCCGTCTCAGCCCAGCCGTCCTCAACAAATGTCTACGTGGGCGGGCATTTCTCCAGCGCGGGCTCCCTCCAGTGCGCAGCGCTCTGCACCTACGACACGAAACAGCTCGCGTGGCAATCTCTCGGCACGGGCCTTCGCGGTACTGTCAACGACATGATGTGGGCGAGCAAGACTCAGCTCATCATCGCGGGCAACCTCACCCTCTTCGGCAACGCGACCACAATGGCCACGTACGACACCAAGAAGCAGATGTTCGAAGCCTACACCGGCGCCTCCACTCTTCCCGGCCCCATCGTCGCTCTCACAGCCGTGAGCAACTCCTACGACGAATTCTGGGCCGCCGGCGTATCCACCTCAGACAACTCCGCCTTCCTTTACAAGTTCGCCGACAACACCTGGACGCCCGCCACCGGTCTCGGCTCCGGCTCCTCCATCCGCAAACTCCAAATCATGCCCCTCTCCACGCCCCACGCCAATTCCGAACTCATGTCCTCCAACCAAGTCCTCCTCATCCTCGGCGCCGTCGAACTCCCTTCTCTCGGCAACGCCAGCGCCGTCCTCTTCAACGGCACGGCGTACGAGCCCTTCATCTTGACATCCATGCAAGGTGGTGGACCAGGGAGTCTTTCCGCGTTGTTCGTCAGTCGACCGCAGAATCTCATGTCGGGTGGCGGACATCACCTCGCGCTGGGACTGGTGGTTGTCATCGGTCTCGCGATCGCGTTGGGCATTGTGTTCTTGATGGTAGTAGCGGGTATTTTGATGGAGAGGAGGAGGAGGAAGAAGGAGGGCTATGTCCCCATGACGGTGGACAAGCACGCGAATTTGGAACGCGTGCCGCCGGAGAAGTTGTTTGGTCAGGGAGCGATGGGGAAGGACGGAGCGCCGCGGATATGATGATTCCTGGGCGTGTTCCTTCCCCCTTGATGTCCCTGGTTTTGAGCGACTGGAACGGCTTTGCTCTTGGTGCGTTTGACGATGAGATGATACCCCCCACTTTGACGAGTTTCCTTGCTTGTGTTTGGACCGACGGATGGATGCATTGGCAGCTGGATGTCCGGCTGAGGAAGCGTCGGCGACACCCACGACCGCACCACTTGTGATTCTATCATTTTCCCTTTTTTTTTTGCATTGTTTGTTATAACTTGGCTCTTGACTGGCCGCTTCTTTTTTTTTCCTGTTTTGCTTTTTAGTATTAATGTGTATGAGAGTAGTGTCTTTCGCTGCGGAGGACAAAGAGAGAAGGGCCGGAGATGGGTGAGGCGAAAATGCAAATGGTGAAAGGAGGGAGGACGAGAGCCAGCGACGGAAGAACGGGAGGGAAGGAAAGGAGGAGCAAAGGAGAAGGAGGAGGGAACGAGTGGGAGGACGGAGAGGATGGCCGAGTGAATCTCTGGCATAGGCGGAGGGGTTGTGTATTGGTACATGGAGAGAAAGAGTCCACCACGGGGCTGTGGAAAATGAAAAGAAATCGTTTGTGTTTATACTTCGCCTTTTCGCGGTTCACATACCATGCTTTCATACGACGTGAGTACACTGTGAGTAGACTCTTTCGACTCAAGCCAGGCCAGGAAGAGCAGAACTTAAAGGCGAGGCAGTGAAGCGTCAGACTGGGGGCTAGAGCTTGAGCTGGAGTATTGATTGAAGCTGAATGAAGTCTGCATGAAGAAGACGCAAGGAGGAAGACGTGGTTCGTTCAGGAGTCGATGAAAAAAGACGTTTTCTGCAAAAAGATGTCTTCACACGATGTACGGAAAGCGAAGCACGCTTTGATTGATCATTTTTCCTCCAATGCCTCCTAAATATCCAATGCTCGATCCGCAAGTCGCCGTCACAGTCCGCCGATCGAAGCCAATTCTTCTCTGTTCATCCACCAAGTCCAAGTCCAAAGCAGAATCGAGATCCGACGAAGCACTGCGTCTCCGCTTTGGTTCCTTGGATACTGCATGAAGTGCATGAAGCCGAAAATTTCTCTTCACTTCTCGTCACGGTGCTTTCGCGAGCATGGACAGGGTAGCCTGGCACGCACTGTTCAATTTTGTCGTCGAGTGTTCCAATGGCTGACCTCAATTTTTGGGCTGCTTTGAGCTCTGAACACGAAGATTTTGCTGTATTTCGCAACATTGCTTGAAAGACTATCTGTCGAAGTGCTGTATAGGAAAACTGTATGGAGGTTCAATCAGTCAGTATAAGCATCGTTTCGCCCGGTTCAGTCGAATAGTGGACATTGTATTACTTTTCATTGTGTTTTGTTTTGGTATCTCTAGAAATCCTTATCTGACGGGACCGGCCCGCGAACTTTTTGACGTTCTGACTCCCAATGCGAGAGCTTCGTCTTTGCTCACCGAAGAACAACTTTTGTCCCACTGACTGACTCACCACAACCTTCGTTCCTCGCACACGACCCTCTCCTCTTCCCTCTCTCTCGACGGAGTGAGCTGTGGGACAGTCCTGTCTAGGCCTTGAGCACTCGAGTGCCGGGCCCGTGGAAAGATGGCGAAAATGGCCCTCAGCCAGCGACTTGCTCGCCAGCTGCAAAAAGAGCTCCTCAACAATGCCTCTCGCCAGGTCGCACCACGAATCGCTCGTCGAACATTTCTCTCGCAATCATCCGCTCGATCCACTCCTCAGACCAAGCTCGTTCACCGCTCACACCGCCAATTCTCCCACACCACCGTCCGCGCCGCAAGCCAAGCAGAGGTCGCTCCCAATGCCAAAGCCTACCTCGAAAGCGGCGCCATTGCCGGCGGGCAAAACCTCGTCGACGTGAACAAAGTCCTGGTCATTGGCTCCGGCGGCCTGGCAATCGGTCAAGCCGGTGAATTCGACTACTCCGGTTCGCAATGTCTCAAGGCATTGAAAGAGGCGGGCATCAAGTCGATTCTGATCAACCCCAACATTGCTACCATTCAGACCGCCCACGTGCTCGCGGATGAGATCTACTACCTTCCCGTCACCCCGGAGTATGTCACCTATGTGATTGAAAAGGAGAGGCCGGATGGTATCTTCTTGTCGTTTGGTGGACAGACTGCGCTCAACTTGGGTGTCAAGATGGACGAGATGGGAATCTTCGAGAGGTACAATGTCAAGGTGTTGGGAACCAGCGTGCAGACGTTGAAGACGAGTGAGGATCGAGATCTCTTTGCGAAAGCATTGAAGGAGATCAACATCCCCATTGCGGAATCGATCGCTGTGTCCACTATCGACGAGGCACTCCAAGCTGCCGATACCGTCGGATACCCTATCATCGTTCGCGCGGCTTACGCTTTGGGAGGTCTCGGATCTGGCTTTGCGGACAATGCGGAAGAGCTTCGCAACTTGGCTGCGCGATCCCTCACTCTCTCCCCTCAAATCTTGGTCGAGAAGTCGCTCAAGGGATGGAAGGAGGCCGAGTACGAGGTCGTGCGTGACGCTTCGGATAACTGCATCACCGTCTGCAACATGGAAAACTTCGATCCGCTGGGTGTCCACACTGGAGACAGCATTGTCGTGTCTCCTTCGCAAACATTCAGCGATGAGGAATACCACATGCTCCGCTCTGCCTCGATTAAGATCGTCCGCCATCTTGGTGTTGTGGGAGAGTGCAACGTTCAATACGCTCTGCAACCTGATGGTCTCGACTACCGTGTGATTGAAGTCAACGCTCGCTTGTCTCGTTCCTCTGCGCTCGCTTCGAAAGCTACTGGATACCCCTTGGCATACACCGCCGCGAAAATCGGTCTTGGTCACACTCTTCCCGAACTGCCCAACGCCGTCACCCGCACGACAACTGCCAACTTCGAACCTTCTCTCGACTACATCGTCACCAAGATCCCTCGTTGGGATCTGGCCAAGTTCCAGAATGTCGACCGTCACATTGGCTCTGCCATGAAATCCGTCGGAGAAGTCATGGCCATTGGCCGCACATTCGAAGAGTCCTTCCAAAAGGCCATCCGCCAAGTCGACCCACGCTTCCACGGCCTGCAAGGTGATAAGTTCGAAGACCTCGACGATGTTCTCCGCAACCCCACCGATCGCCGATGGCTCGCTGTCGGACAGGCTATGCTCCACGAGGGATACTCTGTCGATAAAGTGAACGACCTCTCCAAGATCGACAAATGGTTCCTGTACAAGATTCAGAACATCGTTGACTGCACTCACGAACTGCAAGATATTGGATCACTCTTCGGCGTCAAGAAGGAACTCATGCTGAAAGCGAAGAAACTCGGATTCAGCGACATTCAAATCGCGAAAGCAGTCAACAGCACTGAAGATGAGGTCCGCGCGAGGAGGAAGAACTTTGGTATCCGTCCGTGGGTGAAGAAGATTGACACCCTTGCTGCGGAATTTCCTGCTGATACCAACTACCTCTACACTACCTACAACGCTTCAAGCCATGATGTCAAGTTTGACGACCATGGTGTTATCGTGCTGGGCTCTGGTGTGTACCGTATTGGATCTTCGGTCGAGTTCGATTGGTGTGCTGTCAATGCGACTTTGTCGCTGAAGGAGCTGGGGAAGAAGACTGTTATGATCAACTACAACCCCGAGACGGTATGTCTTCTGCCAAATCTGTGAGGAGATTCATTGAAGCTGCTAACATTTCATTGCAGTACTCCACCGACTTCGACGTTCCCGACCGCCTCTACTTTGAAGAGCTGAGCTACGAACGTGTCATGGACATCTACGAATTGGAATCCTCCACAGGTGTCGTCGTCTCTGTCGGAGGCCAACTCCCACAAAACATGGCCCTCAAGCTTCAAGAAACCGGCAAGGCCAAGGTGCTCGGAACTGACCCTAAGGATATCGACAAAGCCGAAGACCGTCACAAGTTCTCTCAAATTCTCGACTCCATCGGTGTTGACCAACCCGCCTGGAAGGAACTCACCTCTTACAAGGAAGCCCAAGACTTCGCCAATGAGGTCGAATACCCCGTCCTCGTCCGCCCCAGCTACGTTCTCTCCGGCGCCGCCATGACCGTCATCCGCTCCGAATCCGAGCTCGAGGAGAAACTCCTCGCAGCCGCCAACGTCTCCCCGGACCACCCTGTCGTCATCACAAAATTCATCGAAGGCGCCCTCGAAATCGACTGCGACGCCGTCGCCCACAACGGCAAACTCCTCGTCCACGCGGTCAGTGAACACGTCGAGAACGCCGGTGTCCACTCTGGCGATGCCTCCCTCGTCCTTCCCCCCGCCCATCTCCCCGCCCGCACCATTGAGCGCGTCAAGGAAATCGCCCAAAAGGTCGCCAAGGCTTGGTCCATTACCGGTCCTTTCAACATGCAAATCATCTCCGCCACCAACCCTGAGGATCCTTCTGGCGACCCTCTTCTCAAAGTCATCGAGTGCAACCTCCGCGCTTCCCGCTCTTTCCCATTCGTCTCCAAAGTCCTGGGGACAAACTTCATCGACGTCGCCACCAAGGCTTTGGTCGGAAAAGACGTCCCCGAACCCGTCGACCTCATGGCCGTGACGCGCGACTACCTCGCCGTCAAAGTCCCGCAATTCTCATGGACCCGTCTCGCCGGCGCAGATCCTTACCTCGGCGTGGAAATGGCGTCGACCGGAGAAATGGCCTGTTTCGGAACGAACCTCGTCGAAGCTTACTGGACCGCTATGCAATCCACCATGAACTTCCGTTTGCCCCTTCCTGGTGAGGGTCTCCTCTTCGGCGGCGATACCTCTACCCCTGACTTGGGTAAGATCATCGACTACCTCACTCCTCTCGGATACCAGCTCTTCGCGGCCAACGAGGAGGTCAAGGCACACCTTGAGTCGACTTCAAAAGATGGAAGCGTGAGCGTTCAAGTGATTGAATTCCCCAAGGAAGACAAGAGGGCCTTGAGGGAGGTTTTCGAACAGTATGATATCAAGGGCGTCTTCAATCTCGCGAAGAGGAGGGCGAGTAGTATGGTTGATGAGGACTATGTGATGAGGAGGAATGCGGTGGATTTTGGGGTGCCGTTGTTTATGGAGCCGAGGGTGAGTTCTACCTTTCCGTGGTGTGGTACAAGGGTCTTTGAATGATTGCTAATGTGTGTGTGTGTGTTGCAGACTGCCGTTCTCTTCGCTCAGTGTATGAGTGAGAAACTGCCCAAGGGAGAGGGAATTCCGAGTGAGGTTCGGAGGTGGAGTGATTTTATTGGGGGGAAGCCTTTGTAGTGGGACAAAGGAGATGTGAGGTGAGATGAGGTGAAGGTGTGTTGTCTATGAGATGTGGCGTTCCGAGGAGGGAAAGTGTGTACGGAGTGTGTGAGCGTTCTTATAAAGCGTTCGTCGTACTTGGACTGCGTTTTGGGAAATTTAGACTGGCATTTGTGAGGTTTGCTTACCCTTGTGATGTTCGCTCTCAATTGATGTGAACTCACCTGGCGCAGCCAATCAGAGCTCTCGTAGTGACTTGTCCTCGAGCTCGACTTTTTGAGATTGACCTAGGTTCCGCATCTTGCCTTTTGCCTCCCACCGCCTCCGCCTTTGCTTTGTTGGGCGTGCAGTGGAGCGACAGTCTGTCTTCTCACCACCTAACCTCCCTCTCTTCTGTCACGAGAAGTCGGAGCATTTCCAGACACAGCGCCGCGACAAGATATCCTCTACAGACATAGACATGCCCAAGTTAGGCACCCTCTCCGAAGATGGCCTCAAACACTTCAAGACGTACAAGTACTCCTCGGTCGACCTGTCACCTATATCGAATCACATCCTCCGGCATTACGTATGAACCGTCAAGCTCTCACCTCCCAAACCCTCCTCTAACCCTTCGCAGTGGAACTTCTGCGTCGACTACCTCCCCCTCTGGCTCGCCCCAAACATGGTCACTCTAATCGGTTTCTTCTTCATCATCGGCAATGTCGCCCTCCAACAAATCGCAGATCCAGATCTAACAGGACCCGACCACTCCTGGATATATTTCAGTTATGCCTTTGGCGTCTGGGCCTACAGCACAATGGACAACATCGACGGCAAACAAGCCCGACGAACAGGAACCTCCTCCGGCCTCGGCGAGCTCTTCGACCATGGAATCGACTCCCTAAACTGCACTCTCGCATCCCTCCTCGAAACTTCCGCCATGGCTCTCGGTCCCACCAAGATCGGCGCCCTCACCGCTCTCATCCCCTGCTTACCCATGTTCTTCTCCACGTGGGAGACTTACCACACGCACACCCTCTACTTGGGATACTTCAACGGTCCCACCGAAGGCCTCATCCTCGCGGCTTCCATCATGATTGTGTCGGGAATCTACGGTCCGCAAGTCTGGCACGCCCCTCTACACTCTTTCCTCGGCCACGAGGACATCTTCGGCGAGACGTTCAGCGTGCAAGACTTCTGGGCCGCTCTCCTCCTCTCCGCATTCTTCATCGCCCACCTCCCGGGCTGCGTCTACAACGTCGTGCAAGCGCGGCGGGCGAAGAACCTCCCCGTCGCCCCCGTATTTCTCGAGTGGAGTCCGATGATCCTCTTCTGCTCCTGTCTCGTCGCATGGCTCGGCTCACCGCACTCAACTCTCCTGCGAGACAACCACCTCGCCCTCCTCTGCTTGACCCTCTCCTTCGTCTTCGGGCGAATGACCACAAAAACCATCCTCGCTCACCTCACCCGCCAACCTTTCCCCTACTGGACCGCTCTCCTCGCACCCCTCATCGGAGGAGCGGTGATGGTCAACCTCCCACTCATCGGTCTCTCAGCGCCCTCGGCGGACGTCCAGCTGTATTACCTCTGGGCGTACTTCCTCCTCAGCATGTTCGTGTACGCGCGCTGGGCGTATGTGGTGTGCACGGCGATTTGTGATTATCTTGGGATTCAGTGTTTGACGATACCGGAGGAGAAGGTTCGGGCGTTGAAGGAGCGGAGGAGGGTGGAGGCTATGCCGGCTTTGGTTGATAGTCCGGGAAAGGAAGAGGGGAAGGGGAAGCATGCGTGAGTGTGGGGAGTTTGTTAGGACGATTGATGCTTGAATGTTGAATGTTGGATGTTGGATGTTGAATGTTGGATGTTGGATGTTGAATGTTGGATGTTGAATGTTGGGATGTACATAGATGTAGACGTGATGGGATTGGCGTTCTTTGCATCGGTGTGGAAAAGCCGGCTGCTTTGATATGATATTCACCTACATACTTGGACTTGAAAATTGGAGGTTTCCTCTCCTTCACTTTCTGTGTCGGCCCAAGTGTCTGTCTAGCTGCAAAGTCGGTGCTGCATTCGCGTCTTCCCCGTGCTACGAGCTGATCTCTGCGTTCGCTGTGTCGATGCTCTTTATCCCACTGCTTGGCGGAGCCCTCGTACCCATCTCGTTGTGCGATGTACATCCGCAGTCCTTCATGCTCCTGTGCTGTCGTCCATGGCCGCTACTCCGCTGTTCCACGAGACTGACAATCCTTGCTCCTTGTTCACACTCCGCTGAGCGCTCAGAAGCGACCAAGAGAGACCCACCTCGAGTGTGAGTTGCGGCCCAGACAATCGACGACGTAGCAATGCTGTGGCCCTGCAGCCACTGCGCGTTATGCTCATCGAATGCTCATCGCACGCGGCGTAGGCGTAGGCGAGTCCAGGCCTCCTCCACAAGCCGCTCGTCCCTCCTCTTCCATTGTCCATTGACAAATCTGCATCCCCTTCAACCCTCCACCTCCTTCGACCGCTGCGCCAAAAACTCACTCAACCACATCAAGGGTTTCTCCGGCTCATACGCCGCCACGTATTTCATTCCCTCGAGTAGATGCGGCGTCAAATTCGCGTTGAGAAACTGTCTCGTAGGTCCCCCGTGCGCGACTGGCTTTTCGGGGAGCTCCGGTAGGTTCGTGCGATTGGGAGGTATGCTGCCTGGTCTCGCGGTTGCTGTGGAGGGTGCCGCTGGGGGAGGGGTTGCTGTCGAGGGCGCGGGGAGGAGAGTGGAGAGGTGTTCTGTTTGCGGAGGAAGTGGAGCAGCGGAGGAGGGTTCTTGAGGGGGTGGGTTGGGGTCTGTGGGGTCTTGTTGGAGGTCGGCCATTGAGGTCTAGGAATGGGGGAGGTTAGTTTGGTGGATGGGAATGGTGGAGAGGGTGGATGTACGTCGAGGGTTTCTTCTTTCATTTCGATGTCCGCGTTGGGCGCGCTGCCGTTGGTGAGGTCGGATGCCATGGTTGTCAAGTGATTGAATTGATCAAGAGGAGAAAGTGTTCGTATGTGAAGCTGTTCCCAATGCGAGGTTGGAAGTCGCGTCCTGGTGGTTTGTTGGCGGGGCTTGGCGTTGACTTCACTTCACTTCACTTTTTGAACTTCCATCTCACCTTCCCGAGACTCGACCAGTCCAACAGCTGTTCCAAGACTGGGGAGCTTAGCAGAGCTATCGCATCTGCAGAAGATCGAGCGTGACTACAATGGCTACAACGCCATGGCCGTTTTGCGACCCCTCCTGGGGAACTTGGACAACTTCGAAATCGAAAGGGGCCTACCGCAAGTAATGCTTCGTACCGGACGAGTCGAGAAGACGCTCAGGTTGTCTTGATACCGATGGCGAACTCACGAGGCGATGGCGGTTCCCGAACAAACACGCTCGCTCAAAATGTGAAACGCCCTCCCTCCCTTTTCCTCGCAGACTTGGTAGACACATACGACTGGATGGGCACCGACTTGATGGCTATAAACTTGTCTCGGAGGCTGCAAATGTCAAAGATCTTGCACTCATATTAAAATGACGATCGAGCGATCACTTCGGGGCTCCGGATCTCTTTTCTCCAGCAGTCCGCTCGATGCTGAGCGAGTTTTGGCATGATTGAGATGCTGAAAGATGGCCTCGAGCGGGAGCGCATCAGTGAGAGAATTTGTTGGTGGATGCAGTCGCTCGTCGTCACTGTGATAGAACACGGACTCGACCACAGTCAGGCTGGATCAACAGTAGACGGTAAGCTACTCGGCTTTCGATTGCAGACCTCGCGCAAGACTTCGCCCATCCAAGCCTTATGGCTGCGGTCAGCGTGGAACGCCATTGCCCACTCAGGGTAATTTCATATATTCGATCAGTACGATATCGCTGATTGAGTCATTCTCACTGTAAATAACCTGCCTCTCTCTCTCTCTTCGTGTGAGGTTTGTCCCGTGGCCCCGAGCTCTCGAGAGCAACGGCGAGGTCTTGTGCTCTCTCATTGGTCCACCTCGACTGTTGTTTTTCGTTTCTGCCTGATTGGGAGCTCGGGTGTTGACACGTGCTCTCTGATCTCACTTCGTCGTCTTCATTGGGCTCTCTCTTGCTTCACTCTGTTTTCAAAGCTTCCACGTCTTCCAGACATCATCTCTTCCTTCACCCCACAATCCATCGCCGCCGAGTGTCAATTGTCAGACGATCTTCCGAAGCTTACAAGACCATCACCATCTCTTCTCATCTACCACCTCCATTGGAAGAAGCAGAGCAGTCGCAACAATGCCACCCGCCAAGGTGATTCGGACTCGCCGCATGATATCGACGGTGTCACTAACATACCCATCACAGAAAACGAAGGCGCCAGCGAAGGCTCCCGCAAAGCTCGACGTCAACGCTGCCGTCGAAGCTGCCGCCCTGAGCACAGTCGCCGCGACGCCTGAGAAGCCGAAGCCAAAGATCAAGACTGAGACGCCTAGAGCACCACGAACCCCAGCTAAGAAGAAGGATCCAGGACACGTCGCAGAGTTCCTTCCTCTCGCGAAAGACGAAGATGTCACCATTCCGGTCACGGTCAAAGTCGACGGTGGCAACGTCCACGCCAATCCAATGTCGAGTGGAGGCTACCATCTTTTGCTGAAGCTGGATGCTCCCAACTCTTTCCAGTTGACCAAAACGGTGAGTCTGCCAGAATTGAATCCAGGAGGACAACGACTAACTCCTCACAGATCATGCTCGACAGCGGCCCCTACGCCGGTCAACAAGCCATCGTGATCCGCCCTGCCAAACCCTTCGACTTCCTCGAGCTGCCCGATGAAGCCCGCAACCGCGTCTACCGTTTCTACTTCGCCTCCGCTGGTTCCACCACCGACCGAATCATCCTTGACGGCAAACGCACCTCCAACAGAGAGATCTACGCAAAGACCTACGCCGGCGGAAGCAAGTACCGCGTCGCCTTGCTCGCCGTCAACAAGCAGGTCAAATCACCTCATCCCTTCCCCTCCTCTTATTCCGAACTCTAACGTCGACACAGATCACCGCCGAAGCCCTCCCGCTCCTCTACCTCCACTCTCTCCGCCTCGAAAACACCGCCTTGACAGTCGACTTCCTCTCGGAACTACCCAAATCCACCATCTCGCACCTCACCTCCATCGAGATCAAATCCTGGGTCAAAGCCTCCGCCCGCAACGCCCTGCACATGCTGTCCGCGGTCAACTCGCTCACACGTCTACACTTCGAAGCCGGCGTCGTGACGGGCGAGGACGACCCAAAGAAAGCTGCGAATATGTTCTGGAAGGATGGGTATAAGTTTCTGGAGGCGTTTGGCAAGGAGAGAGGTAACAAGGAAGCGGGGATCGAGGTTCTCAGTTTTGGAAAGGGTGCGTTGCAGATGAAGGATTCGGGAGGCACGCCGAAGAATTATACGGCGGAGATGGTGGAGCTGGTCAAGGAGGAGTTGAAGGCGAAGATGAAGTGAGTTGTGCCGCGTATCCCGGTTCCCTTTGCCCACTGCCCTGATTTCATGGACACTGACCCTACACCTTAGGTGACCTGACTTCACTCCAACTTCAACTTCAACTTTTCACAAAAGCACAGATCGACATGATTGCTTATGCGTTTTGGTTTCTTCAGGACTTCCGCGTGGGCCTGTCTTTGCGGCTTGACAAGTCGCCGTCACAGTTGCGCCGAAGAAATGCAGGAGCGCTATGAGAATGAGCTTCGCAAACTGGTGAAGAATGCGTGCACCGTCAAGACTTCGCTGATTGCTGCTTGAGTGTCAGCTTAGCTTTCGATGCATTGGACTCGAACTCCAGCAGCACGACCGGAAGCTAGCATCACGATCAGAAGTTAGCGTCGTGAAGCATGATTATGAGCAACGTTGGCTCAACTTTGGGGGGAGGAACTTGACTTGACAACGACTGGCTTGCTTGCTTGAACTTGCGGAATACTCGCGAGGGCAGAGACATTGAGAGTCGAGATACTTGTGTATCCAATCAAACGAGCGATACTTCCGACTCAATAACTCGTCCACATCCGTCAGCGTGCCATGTCTTGTGCCGAAACTGTTTTTCTGGGGTTCGAGTCTTATGAATCTGCTGGACACTCCCGTCATTCTCAAGTCAGATTTCTCGCAGCAGCATCTGTTGTTCAAGGCCATTTCTATGGCTCCATAGCAATTCCTGTACACTGAGTTCTGTCTGCCAGGCATGAGCGAACTGTGCATGTGGAACACGGACAGAGCTGATCTATACCATCACCGTTGCGAAGTTAAGCATCGCATCATGGATTGGAATGTTGCATTGCTTTCATCGTCGTACCCTATGATATCGCTTGCTTTTCCAACCCCACCGTCAATCCCATCGTCCACCTTCATATACTAGCCCAATAGATCACTTACATCTACAAATTCGCTCAAAAACGCCTCCTAGCTCATCAACAATTAACACCATGCATCGAACCGCCCGAAAATCCTCAATACCTCATCACCGCTCACTGTACAAATAAGAAAAATCCCACGTCTCATTGACCATCCTTAACCTTCATTTCTCATTCATGAGTAGAAAGCTCCCCTCTGAAAACTCTCAACCGGCACATCTCCCATCTTCCCCTGCGGCAACTTAGGCGCCTCCTTAGGCGCCTTCTGCACCTCCGCCTTTTCCCTCTCCGTAATCTTCATTGAGTTCGCCCGACTCTCTCCCAAACTGCCACTCGTCATGGTATTCACCCGACTCCCATTCTCACTCGCGCTCTTCGCTGCAATTTGTCCCTGCGCCGGCCGTCGCTGGATTGTCTCCAGGTACGGACTTGGCAGGTAGCCCACTCCTCCATCTCGCGCGCGACAACGCCACCACTCTGATGCTTGACCCATGGGGTCGGACTTGCTCAGCACAGCGACGAGATCGCCCTTTTTCACGGCTAGGTCGATGCCTTCTTGGAAGGGCTGGCCGGGTTGTGTGGCGGGTGTGTAGTCGTACACGACGCGGCAGAAGTCAAGTTTGGAAGGATCCATGGGTGCGGGTTGCCCGTCGGGACCGAGCGTGAGTTGGCCTTGCTGCTGGGCAGCGGCGGCTTCTTGCGAGGCTGCAAGCGAGCGGATGAGTTTGCCCATGAGGTAGGGCAGGCCGAAGACGGCGACGACGAAGAAGATGAAGGGTTTGCGGGATGGTTTGGCGGGAGCGCCGTCTGGGCCGGGTGTGCCTGCGAACGAGGCAAATGCGGCGGGCGTGAGGTCGGAGGAGGAAGCGGGTGGTGGGCGACCCGTGAGTTTGGCAATGAGCGTGCGAATCCACCTCATTATTGTGAAGATTCCGAGGACGGAGCCGAGGGTTTGCCGGAGGTTGCCGAATTGTTCGGCGACGCTGACCATGGCGAAGAAGGAGGAATGGGTGGCCATGTAGGTGCTCTCGAGCATTTGTGCGAAACCTCCGAATGCGCCGACGATGGATTCGATCATTTGGAACGTGGCTTGCGTGCTGTTGCTGAAGGTTTGTGTCAAGCTGGGATCCTGTCCGTTCGGTCCCATCATGCCTGGTTGGCCGTACATGCCTCCACCGTAGCCTCCCATTCCACCGTAGCCGCCTCCGTACATTCCTCCCATTCCTCCGCCGTACATACCTCCTCCCATGCCGCCGAAGCGGGAGTAGGGCGAGCTGTAAGAGGACATGCCGCCAATTCCACCGAGGCCAGTGCCGATGCCGCCGCCGTATGGGGAGGAGTAAGGTGATGTGCGGTTGTATGGGGAGGAGGAGTAGGCGCCTGCTGTTTGGGATGCGACTCGGTTTAGGGCATCCGGTCGTGCGGGTAGTGCTGGTGTGGCGGCGGAGGAGGATGTGCTGGATGGTGTTGTTGTGGTCGCGATCGTGGATGAGGGGACGGCCGCTATAGGTGAGTCAGTGGGACGTTTTCTCGTGCTGAATGTGTCCTCAATTACCTGACTGATTTCCCGAAGCTCTTTCCCAAGGCTTGGGCGGTGAGGCCATGTCTTGTTCCTCTGGCGGGCGCGCAGTCGTGGTGAAGCGGGCGGGGGTCGAGTGTATTGGATGCGGTCGAGACTCGAAGTGGAGAATTTGATGACGGTTGCAGAGGTCGGGATGCAGCCGTCGCTCGCGCCGAGTCAGCTGCGAAATCCGCACAACTTCACGAGAACCTGTCAGTCGCAAGAGGGTGTCGGCGAAGGTGATGGTGATGAAGTCGTGCTAAAGGAAACACTGAGTGTCTCACCGTTGGCGGATGGGAGTGGCGCTGAAGTACAAAGAAGCCTCGGCTCGGATCCGCCAAGTCCATTGACTTCGTTGACTTCACGTGTTGAGATAATGTTAACAATCATCGGCCAGGGGCAGCATGTCAACGAATGCAACGCATGCACAATCCCTTTGTCTCAACGAGAGCGCATAGAAATGCCTTGAGCACAGAGTCGACCATTGTGTAAAGAGGCTCGTTACCATTTTAGACAGCTACGTAAAAAGTGCTCTTCTCGAAGCACCGTTTGACACCGTGACGACCCGTATGCTGATCATAGATCAATCTTCGCTTTTGCTTTTGCGCTTTCTGGGTCATTGCTATGCGAACTATCCGCGCGCGGAAATCGATCCGTGCTGCACTCTCATTGCATCGTTTCGCCCCGTATGCCTCGCCTCTCTGCACGCCAACGCCGGTAGAATGAAGAAAAAGGAACATGGCGCGCTTAGCGGGTGGACATGGCCTGGAAGATTTGTTAGCAGTGATTCAAGAAGGGTGTCAAACATCCTTGCAGCTCACCTTTGTGACGACACGCTTGAGTGCGAGCTCCTTCTTCTTGAGGTCGTCGCTGGTGGAGTCCTCAATCTCGAGCTGGGCCATCGCATCAGAGAGGGCACTCTCAATCTTCTCCTTCTGGCCGCGCTTGAGCTTCATGCTCATCGTGGGGTCGGAGACAATGTCCTCAACTCTGCTGATGTAGCTCTCGAGCTGCTGGCGGGACTCGAACTTCTTGGTGAAAGCCTCATCGCTGGTCTTGAACTGCTCGGCGTCGTTGATCATCTTCTCAATCTCGGCGCTGTTGAGCTTGCCGACAGAGTTGGAGATGGTGATGTTGGCGCTGCGGCCAGAGGTCTTCTCGGTGGCGGTGACCTTCAGGATACCATTGACATCGACCTCGAACACACACTCGAGAACGGCGTCTCCAGCCTTCATGGGTGGGATTGGCGAAAGAGTGAACTCTCCGAGGGAGGTGTTGTCCTCGCAGTTCACACGCTCACCCTGGTAGACGGGGAACTGGACGGTTTGCTGGTCTGTGACATTGTCAGTGGTGTGCTGGTAAGATGACGGTGGGGTGGCAACGTACTGTCGGAGACGGTCGTGAATGTGCGCTTCTTGATGTTGGGAACGGAGGTACCACGGGGCACTGAGAAGTGAATGTTAGCGTCGATCTTGAGGAAGGAGCAACGCGCTGGCGACATATGACAAAATCATATATGCGCGCAATCACTCCGAATTGACCGTGATAACTTGCCGACACTCGCGAAGATGTTCTACCGTCCTGTTAGCATGATTCGGAGGGATTTGGGTCGAGGGAAAACTTACGCCCTCCATTGCCACACCGAGAGAAAGCGGGACCACATCGAGGAGCAAGAGATCTGCTGTGTCGGCACTCGTCGCCTTGCCGGAGAGGATACCAGCCTGGACGGCGGCACCGTAGGCCACAGCCTCATCGGGGTTGATGCTCTTCTCGAGCTTCTTGCCGTTGAAGAAGTCGCTGAGGAGCTTCTGTATCCGGGGAATACGGGTAGAACCACCAACAAGCACGATCTCGTCAACCTTGCTCTTCTCGATCTGAGCATCCTTCAGGACCTGCTCCACGGGCTGAATAGTGCCGTTGAAAGCCTTGCCGTTGATATCCTCGAAACGAGCACGGGTGATGTTGGCGTTGAAGTCCTCGCCGTCGAAGAGGGAGTCGATCTCGACGGTGGTCTGGGTTCCGTTGGAAAGGGTACGCTTCGCACGCTCGCAAGCGGTTCGCAGACGGCGGAGGGCACGCGGGTCGCTAGAAAGGTCTATAGCAATGTCAGCTGGAGCTCGAGCAGATAATTTCCTGGATTCGCGGCATTCTAACCCTTTTTGGTCTTCTTAGTGAATTCTTTTTTGAAATGCTCAAGGAGGTTGGTATCGAAGTCCTGACCTGTAGAGAAAGTTAGCCGTGGCTCAGGCAAGACAAAGAGAGCAAATTGGATACGTACCACCCAAGTGAGTGTCACCAGCGGTAGCCTTGACAGTGAAGACACCACCCTGGATGTGGAGAAGCGAGACATCGAAAGTGCCACCACCAAGATCGTAGATCAGGACGTTGCGCTCCTTGTCCGACTTTCCGGATCCAAGACCGTAGGCAATGGCGGCAGCGGTAGGCTCGTTGATGATACGGAGAACGTTGAGGCCAGAGATGGCACCGGCGTCCTTGGTAGCTTGCCTCTGGTTGTCGTTGAAGTATGCGGGAACGGTGATGACGGCCTTGGAGACCTTCTTGCCGAGCTTGACCTCAGCGATTTCCTTCATCTGTTGGGAGTCAGTATGCGCCTAGGTTCAATGCCATGTCTCGACCAATGCGCACCTTTCCGAGAACCATGGCGGAGATCTCCTGGGCGGAGAAGGTCTTGGTCTCGCCGAGGTACTCGACCTGGACCTTTGGCTGGCCCTCACCATCGTCAATGACCTTGAATGGCCACGACTCGATATCCTTCTTGACGGTGGGGTCGTCGAACCTCCGGCCGATAAGACGCCTGTCCATGTGTTAGAACCAATTGTATTCCCGATTTCCCACCCTCTTTCTCAACTCACTTGACATCGAAGACGGTGTTGATAGGGTTCATCGCAGCCTGGTTCTTCGCGGCCTCACCGATCAGGCGCTCCTCCGCGGTGAAAGAGACGAAAGATGGGGTGGTGAAGCTTCCTTGCTCGTTGGCGACTGTGGATCGATCTGTTAGACGGAGTCCCATGCGCCAATTCTCTCTCGCAAATCACATACTGATTTCAACGCCGGCGCCCTCATAGTTGGCCACACAAGAGTAGGTGGTTCCTTGGATCAATGTCAGCGGATTGTCCTGACTCGCGAGTCTGATTGTTGCGCATCGCCGTACCGAGATCGATGCCAATGGCACCATCGTAAACTTCGTCCGCCATGTTGAGTAATGTGTGAGTGGGTGGGGGTGGGTGGTGGAGGAAGAGGGTAGTGGACAGAGGCGGCGCGAAAAGTTCGATGGATTTTGCTCTCTGCAATAATTTAGCGGACGTGCGAGCGGGTCATCCCGGCCCCGCTTGTGATTCCCACCGGAGCGGTCGCCCCCATTGACAGGACCCTGTGAATTTGACTAAAGATTTTGATGGGAGAGCGACTCGAGCGACATCCATGCCCATGGCGAACTCTGATCGCGAGAGACCTGTTTCCTCAAGCCCGAGAGAAGACGACAATCGCACGTCCAAGACTGGCTGATCACCGGCTGGATGTATCCGTCTTCGATCTACTGCAACACCTAGATATTAACGCGGACAAAGATGTCTGCAACCACGCCAGGTGTACTCATATTCGGCTGATTTCCCAACTTGATGCAGGAGCGACCTGCTGTGTTCCTGCCGTCTACGGTCAAGGCATTGTAGATGCACTGCTAAGTTAGCTGTCCCAGTCCTACTAAGTCACATGTACGTGCATCGGACAGTCACATGTACGCGGACTGCTAAGTTACATTTACGTGGACTGCTAAGTGACCTGTACGTGATCTGCTTGTGTGTGTTCTTGTAAGCGACATGAGTACTGCCCAGTCACATGTACGCGGCTTACTACGTTGCATGTACGGGAACTGCTAAAATATCGGTACTTGTACTGCTAACCTGTCGGTCCTCGTCGTGTCAGTGTCCCACTGACTTGTCTGCTCCCTGCCAAAGATGGCATGTCAAGCCACAACGCCAATGTGTTGCCCACGTGCCAGTACATGTCTGAAGAAGCTCCGAAGCAACGCCTAAACGTGATGGAGACCGTTTCCTTCATTGCTTGATGGCACTGTTCGTCTTCAGATCACATCCGTGCAGATGCCTCCGTCGCCCATCCTTTACCAAATACCCAGACTGCCTACATCATAATCCTCCCCCGACTCCCAAACGCCAGAGCAATCCACCCACCCATCAAGCACATCCCTCCCAACGGCGTGACCGGACCAAGAGACTTGAACGTCTGTCCATCCAGGACGAGAAGATAGATCGAGCCAGAAAACATCGTGATACCAGCGGTGAATAAGCTCTTGGTCCAGACGTTCTTCGGCGCAGCGTGTTCAGCTACGAGGAGGGCGATGGAGTGGACGAGCTGGGAAGGGAAGTCAGCTTACGTTCGGTGCAGAACTTTCGGCGAGTAGCCTTGAGGTTATTTAGACACGACCGATCCAATGAAGATGTCGTGGATGTCTATCGTACCTGGTAATGCGCCGCCGTCTGAAACGAAGCGATCTTTGCCGGCTCCAGGCCGCGATTCTTCAAGCCATGAGCTCCGAAAGCTCCGATGCCGACTGACGAGGCAGCGGAGAGGGCGCCGACGAGCCAGAATGGTGAGTTCATTGTTTTATATTGATGGATGCTTGCGGATAAATGCTCGTGATGTTCACGTATGAAGATGGTCCTCTTGTGGTGAGCTTCGATGGGTCCTCTTGAATTGGTGTACTGGTAATGTGAGGTGAGCTGGGTACGAGCTATACGAACCGCAGGTCTTCAATCCAGAGAGGTCGACGGCAATTTCTCAGAATCATCAACGACAGCACAAGGAACGGCACGTCAGACAAGGACATTGCACAGCGGGACGTGACACGCAGCATGGTGTACTGAACGAAGGTTTTGCATTGGTTCAGCAGCTAGTAATGTTTGCGAAGGACATGCTTTTCGATTCATGACAGGTCGCCACCGCGCTTGCTTGGTATCGTAGACGCAAACCACCTCCCCAGCAGAATGCAAATGCATCAAACTCTCATGCACAGCAGCTTTCATGACCGTCGAGACATCCTGTCTCTGTCGCACGTGACTTCAATGATATGTCGCCTGTTCCTCCCAAGCGCTGTATCAGAACACCTCGCGGGTCGTGGCTGTCGTGGGTTTGTTGCGAGCTCGCTCAGAAGTCCCAATCCTCGTCAGCACTTTGGAGAGCCCTGCAAAGCAAAGCGTATAAGGTCAGCGGATGTCGTCAACAGTGTGGAATGGACGAAGGCCCGGCGTCCGAGGCAGTCTCGGACAATGGACGCCTTCTGCACTTGGTTTCTTACCAATTGAACTTATCTCGGAGAGTCTTGGAGAAGAAGCGCTCGATAGGCACGTCGAACTTCTTGCTGAAGACGACTGTGAGGCGAGGATCGATGTAGTTCTGGTCGTTCTGTCAGCAACAGTCATTCTATCCAGCAAGATGAACACGATACTCACGATCTTCGACGTCCCCAGCGCGACCTCCTTGTTGTTGTCACGATCTTCCGCCTGCAATCTCATCGTCGCGATGCGAGCGTCAAGCTTCTCGAGATCTTTCTCGTACTTGTCCACGGTGGCACTTTTGCCCTCAGCCTCGACCTTACCCTTCTTGAGCTCCTGCTTGAGCTTGCTCTCAAGTTCTTTAACAACGACCATACGTTGCTCCAGCTCCTTGGCCTTCAACGGCTTCTCGCCATCGGCCTCGAGCTTCTCGTTCTCCTTGTCGAATTTCTTCTGCACCTTTGTTCGCAGCTCCTCCACCAGGGCCTCGTGGTGCTTCACCTGCCAATCCTTGTCGAGGCCTTCGGGAAGTGCAAAGTAAGCCTCGCCCTTCTTCTTCTTCATCTTCGGGTCGAGATCGATCATCATGTGCTTGATGCGGTACTGCTGGTAGCGCAGGCCATTGATCTTGTCCTCCATCTTCTCCATCTGGCCCTCGTGACCGGCAGCCACAGTGCGCTTGTGGTTACAGAGGATGGCCACCATTCGATTGGCGTCGTTGTACGCTTTGACCTTGTCCATGATATTTCCTTCAGCTTTCAGCTCACGCAAAAGCGTGGCCATCGTGTACGAAGCGTTGTAAGTTCGGAAGACCTTGGCAGTCAAGCCAGGCATGTAGTTGGACAGATGCTTGTTGAGTGACGATGTAGTGAGCCGGTCGAAGATCTCGTCACCTTCTTTCTTTGGACTCCGCTTGAAGATCTTGAGGTTCTTGAAGACCTGCGGATCGACTTCGACTTCGTTGTAGAAGCGGATGGAATCCTTTCCGAGGAAGTCGAAGATGACCTTGTTGGGCGGGCTGAGTGAGATGTTCTCAAACTTCAGTGAGCAGCATCCAACAGTGTCTGCCTCGTCATCGCTCTTCTCGTTGCCGGCACGAAGGGCGAATCTGTCGATGAGGTAGACAGCGGTGGCGCGTTGCCGTTCAGCCATGACCTCTGACTTCAACTCCTTCTCGTAATCCTTGCGGATCTTATCGATGTGCTTCTTCAGCTCGCGAGCCTTCTCGAACTTTTTGAAATCGCTCATGCCCTTGATGTCGGAGTTGGCAGCCAACATAACGTACTTGTACGCATTGTTGATGTTCTCCTGCCACATGGCCAACCATGTGCCCTCACCGTCGTGCTTGACCTCTTTCCACTTGTGACCTTCTGGCGGCTTAGGAACCATCGCATCTTTGCCGATGTTGATGGTAACCTGTTCTGGCAGCACGCGCTTCTTCCACTTGCCAGTCTTAGGGTGTTCACCACGGCCGCGGAAGAGACCAGGCGGTTCGACGCGGAAGTTGCCCACCTTCTGTTTACGACCATCCCACAAGCAGTACTGGTAGGGCGCTTCGATCGCGTCCTTCTCAGCCTTTAGTGCCTTTTTCTCGGCACCGGACAAAGCCTTCTTCGCGGTGCGTTCGGCGTCGACGTGGTTAAAGATTGGCGTGAAGTCGCACTTCTCAAACTTGGTAATCTTGACAGTGTTGCCGCTCTCGTCCTTTGCTCCGCCAGTCTTGTCCAGCATTTCCTTGAAGTCGTGGAGGAAGTTCTTCTGGAATGTTGGGTTCTCCGTGTTGTGGGTCGACATCAACATAGCGCCGAAAGCATACGCAATTTCCTCCGCATCCTTGTGCATGCTGACGGGTTTGCCGTCGTATAGCATTTTGACATTCTTCGGAAGAGGCGTGTACTCTGGTGGGAAGATGACGCCGTTGTGCTCGAGTGTTGTCCACTTGGTAGTGTCATCGCCATTGCCCATGTCTTCCCACCACCTGTAGGGTTCCTCTTCTTCTTCGCCATCCTCCTCCTCCGCCGACTCCTCCTTCTTAACCTTGCCTTTCTTGGCCGGTGTGCTGGCCTGCTTCTTGACAGCTGCCTTCTTTGCTGCAGGGGCCTTCTTAGCTGCAGCTTTCTTAGCCAGAGGCGCATCGTCCGAGTCTGACTCGTCCTTCACTTTCTTCGCCTTCTTTGTACCATTGGCCTGAGCTTTGGTGGCAGGATTCTTCTTCTTCGCGAGGGGAACGTCATCTTCATCATCGCTCGAGGCCTTTTTCCGCTTCGCGTCGGCAGAACGTATCGCTTTGGCTTCCTTCTCGGCATTCTTCTCAATCGCTTCCTTCGCCTTCTCCAGGGTTTTTGCCATGGGCTGGCCTGCTCCCTTTCCACCAATTTGTGCTGCAGTCGCTTTGATCGGCTGCTTCGTCACCTTTGCTAGTGGTTCATCGTCCGAATCGTCCGCCATTGCCTTGCTCGTTTTGCGTTTCTTGGAGATAGGTACATCGTCTGAGTCCGAGTCGGAGGCGTCTTTGTAGCTTTTGCGGTTCCCGAGTGAGGACTTTCGCTTGTTGCCGTTGCCGTTAGTCGTAGGCTTGTCGATATCCATTCTTTCAACGGGACCGTTCGCGAGACTGGCACCCGGGTGAACCGTCTTGCCAGAGGTGTTGGCCATGTCGTTGTTCGTGACGGCGGCTTTGGACTTGGCTGGAGGTGGGTGGTTAGTTGATGTTAAAGACATGGTGGTTGTTGGTGAAGACGGTTGAGTGGTAGTAGCTGGGGTTATATCAAGTCAAGGAGGGCTGCCATGACATGTGCAGTACAGTGACATGTGCTTGTGAAAATATAGCTGATCGTGCAAATTCGCCCATGTCCCTCCTTGAAGTGATGCGCGCGGAGGGATAGACTCACCCACGAGCGGCCGATCGTCTTCTGAGTCGGACATGTTGTAGATCCACGACCAAAGGAGTGTTTGAGAGTGTATGAAGCGTGTCCGGAACCCAGGCAAGATATTGTGGTCGAGTCCAGTTCGACGCGTCTTCTGAATGGAAGTGACGATGTAGGCGTGTTCGACGCGGAGTGAGATCACTTTTCGAACTTCGTGATGGCCGTGAGTGATGGATGAAAGATCACAGAAGAAGAAAAGAGCACACAGTGACAGGCTGGTGAAGCTCGTGGAAGGAAACAATAAGAAGCAATGGAGCCCCATCGGATTGCTCCCATGGTTCACTTTTAGTAAATGCCTGAGGCAGACACTCTCTGGAGCAAACTGAAACGCACGGACTTTCTCGGAAGGAGCCGCCGAGGAGCGACTTCATCGTGTCGAGCTCTGTCGGCTATGTGTTGAGCGCGAACAATTTGTAGACCATCACCACCACCACGATCCTCCGCCATGTTCCGCGTCGCAACTCCCGCCTTGCGTGCAGGCGCTTCATCGCTGCGGTATGCCAGACAACATCCCTTCTCTCCGATCGCATCTCAAAGGAGGAGCACGAGAGTACGATCCATGAAGAAGACACACTTGCTAACACAGCCATTGCACCCTCAGACCGGCAGTCGTCGCATCGCCCGCTCTCCAAAGTGCCAACTATGCTACCCTTCGCGAAATTGAGGGCCGCCTCAAGTCGATCAAGAACATCGAGAAGATCACCAAGACAATGAAAATTGTCGCCTCTACCAAACTCACCAAGGCTCAGCGTGCCATGGAGTCGTCTCGCGCATACGGTAGCACCTCGGACACTGTTTTCAAAGAGGCGGAAACAAAGGCTATCGAGGGCACGGACAAGAAGAGTCTGCTGGTTGTGTGCAGCTCCGACAAGGGCCTATGTGGTGGTATCCACTCCGGTCTCTCTCGCGCCGCCCGCCGCATGTTCGACCAGGATGGCGTCAACTATGATCTTGTCATCATCGGCGAGAAGGCCAAGGCACAAATGAGCAGGAGCAACCCCAAGAACATGCAGCTGTCGTTCGCCGGTATTGGAAAGGATGTCCCTACCTTCAGCGATGCGTCGGCCATTGCGGACCAGATCTCGCTCCTTCCGGAAGACTACTCCAGCATCAAGATCCTGTACAACAAGTTTGTCAACGCTCAGAGCTACGAGGCGACTGTTATCGAGGCTTTCTCCGAGGAGGCAATCCTTGAGTCACGTGAGTTCAGTTTGATCGTACATTGCTCAGGGTTAAACTAACGACGAATTAGCAAACTTCTCCAACTTCGAGGTCGACGATGCTGTCTTGGGCAACCTCCGCGAATACGCTCTGGCCAACTCTCTTTACTGGGCTCTTGCGGAGGGTCACGCATGCGAAATTTCCGCCCGCCGAAACGCCATGGACAACGCCTCAAAGAACGCCGGCGACATGATCGACAAATTCCAGATTCTCTACAACCGAACTCGACAGGCCGTCATTACTGGCGAACTTGTCGAGATCATCACTGGTGCCGCCGCTTCTGAGGACTCGTAGATGTGGTAGTAAAGGATGAAAGTGTGTACGATGTACATATAGCGCAGGCAGAGTGGAAATAAGAGTTCCCTTTGTCGACTCCAATCTTCAGCTTCGAGCAGTGTCTACGCAGGAGTACTGATCTGCATGAATCTCAGGTTGCCCAATGGCATCCTTCAACCGAACAAGATTCCATATGTGTGGCTTGGTAATGACCTAGCACTGCTAACACAATGCTGATCGGTACAGACTGGACACCGGAGGTTTCCTTGGACGTTTTTTTCAAGGTCTCGCAATGAACTACTGCAGTCTTTGACCCGATTCCCAATCTGGCCATTACACTAACGCATGCTTGGCATTTGACAGGCGCTACTGGAGGTATAGATCGGTCGACATGACGTTCGACTGCCGCCGATCGACGCTTTTCCGTGGTTGACCGAGTCCATCAGTCTACGATCCGCAGCATGCCAGTGCAAGGTTCAGCGCCATTGCAAAAGTTCTCGATGGACTGCAGAATCGTGTCTCGCCCCTCAAGGAGCGAGTAGTTGAGTATATGGTCTCAAGGTGGGTCTCAATCGGACGCTTCTTCCTACCTCACCTCTACTTTCTTGCAGAACCAAAATGTCCAAGCCTCTTCTAATAAGCTCCCTCGCGGCATTGAGCCAGGCTTCCGTCGTAGGACAGTTCTCCGGTCCAGGTCGTCTCACTGGATCCTCGTTCGGCATACCTGGTGTCAATGCAACCTATGACTATGTCATTGTTGGGGGCGGTCTCGCTGGATCGGTCGTGGCAGGTCGTCTCACCGAGAAGAGCAATGCTAGCGTTGCATTGATCGAAGCCGGGAACTTCTACGAGCTGAGCAACGGCAACTGGAGCCAAATTCCATCGAGTATGTAAGACGAGGACATCGTGACGTACCTTTACTGATCAACCACAGTGTCTCTGCCGTTCATTCGCGCTGCTCCAGACTTCCCACAGCCGCTCATCGATTGGGGATTGTATACGGAACCGCAGGTGGTAAGCACATGCATTCGCGTCATCGCACAGCACGCAACGGCTAACATTGAGGCAAGAACGGCAAAGTCCTCCGCTACACCCAAGGCAAGAATCTAGGCGGCTCATCTGGCCGCAACCAAATGCTCTATCATCGCGGAACGAAAGGCTCATACCAGAAGTGGGCCGACGAGGTCGGCGATCAAGGCTACACATGGGAGAACATGACCGACTACTTCCAACGCAGCATGCAGTTCTCTCCCAACGACGAGCGTCGCTCCGCCGGATACGAGCCCACCTACGATGCGGATGCCTACTCATCAATGGGTGGTCCTTTGCAAGTCACATACCCGACAGAGATCAATCCTTTTGCGAACTACGGTCCAGATGCATATGAGTCTGTCGGCCTCAAGCAACAAGCAGGATCTGCTAGTGGCGTGCTAGATGGATACGCTTGGTGGCAGTATACCATCGATCCCAAGACTGGCCTGCGAAGTTCCTCGGAAAGCTCATTCCTCAACGATGCTTTTGGTCGATCTTCCTTGACGACGTATGTCAATGCTCAGGCACGGAATATCGTGTTTGAGAACAAGACCGCTACCGGCGTCAACGTTACCATCAACGGCATGTATCCATTCCTGCTCTCTGCCAGGAAAGAAGTCATCATATCTGCCGGAGTCTGGCACTCGCCTCAGCTACTCATGGTCTCTGGCGTGGGTCCCCGATCGAAGCTGGAGGAGTTAAACATCCCGGTGATCTCTGATCTCCCAGGAGTCGGTCAAAACATGTGGGACACCTGCGCCATCGGAGGTGTAAGCTACGAGATTCAAGTCCCAGAGTTCACAGCAGCGAGCGCCATCCCGGAAGAGCAGCGAATGCACGAGGCTGTTACCTCTCTCCTCACTAACGCCACCGGGCCCCTAACAAACGAAGGCTCCAACATAGTGGGCTGGTACAAGATTCCCGAATCCGGCCTCGCCGATATGTCCGCCACAGCACGAACTGCACTACAGACGTTCCCCGAAGACTGGCCAGAAATCGAAATCAACCTTGCCACTTCAGCGACTCTCACCGACGTCAACAGCACGTCCAAACTCGTGGGTACCATCAGCGGACTGCTCATTGCACCACTCAGTCGTGGTAACATGACGATTCGATCTGCCAGCAACCTCGATGCGCCCGTCGTCAACCCGAACTGGCTGCGAGATCCGACCGATCAGGAGGTCGCTGTTACCGCTTACAAGGTTATGAGGGAGATGTGGAACGCTATCCCGGTGAAGGTCGGAGACGAGATATTCCCGGGCAAGAACGTAACCACTGACGAGCAGCTACACGCGGCTGTCATGAGTAAGCTCAGCGTGATCCATCATTCGTCTGCTTCTTGTAAGTTTCGTGCTGTGTACAGGCTATAATGACTGTTCGATTGCTGACTTCCATCTCTTCAGGCGCCATGGGCAATTCCAGCAATCCGGACGCCGTCATCGATTCGAAAGCGAGGGTCTTTGGGGTGCACGGACTGAGGGTGATCGACTCCTCCAGTCTGCCCTTCACACCACCTGGTCACACTCAAGGCACGACGTATGCCCACGCCGAGAAGCTGGTGCAAGATGTGCTGGATGCCATGCATGAATAGTCAGCGGGTCTTCTGGAATCGGCGTCTCGTCAAGAAGGACCACTTCGTCTCCCTGAATCCCAGCTGCTCCGGCTCGCCAATATCAATGCCAAATCTCCTCTCCTTTCCAGTAGCAACCTGAAGTGAAGGAGAGTCTTCGCTTTCTTCGCTCTCTGGCCGAGTTGGAGATATGTTCCACCAACCAAGACTGAACAGCCAGCCATCAAACACCGTGTCAAGATCCTTGGTATTCATTCGTTCCGCGTTCATCGGCAGCCGCGTTTTCTGCTCATCACAAAAATCCGAGCCAGCCAAGAATCCCATAGTGCTCGCGATCGAAGTCGACTTCCTCGGCAGCGTGCCTCGAAGGTCAGCGAGCAAGTATGCCAGCGCTCCAAAGAATGTGATTAAAGCCAATGTGATCTGGAACACGAGCTTGGAGGTATAGTCGATTTTGAGGCGAGAAGTGATCATCATCACGCTGCCGTTGACGGTCATGTCTGCCTTATCGCCTTGCTTGATCGGCTGCCTGAACTTTGCATCCATGACCAGGCTCATGTACTTGACGTAGAGAGTCTGCACAGCTGCAATCAACGTGGGTCGATTCGCTTTGCCAGCGAGGTCTTCGAAGTTTGTGCCGTTGAGTCCGTAGACCAGGTGGTTCGTAAACTCGTCTAGCACCTGCTGTGCGCCATTCGCATTGAACATGGATAGGTTCCCAGAGTTGGTCGTGAGATATGTCTGCGGACGATACGGGAAGGTCTCGATGCCTTCAATTCCGTTGTTAAGGTATCTCGAAGAGCCATCGACCATGACTGGAGGGAACGAAGGATTGATGACTGCCTGAGTAGTGTTATCGCCCATGTATGTGATACGAAGATCGACCTGCTCAACTCGTTGCGAGCACAAGAGTACTGTAATATCATCGTGGGTGGTATCATCTTCCTGGCCTTTCGCGAAGAACATGGCGATCGAGGGACAGCCCGCTGGGTTGTCAGGCATGTGCCATAGATTCATGTAATCTTCGCCGTAATCATGGTACTCGGAAGCGCAGTCATCACAAGGCGACCACGGGCCAAGATGGAGGTCCGAGAATTCGCCCATCCAGGTGAGTTGGTCGGGACCGGTTGGCTGCGCTGCAGATGAGAGGTTGTAAAACTTGTTCGTCCCATTGTATCCTCCACGCTGGCAGGGGGGGTCGAGCGGTGGCTTTGCCCAAATCGTCAACAACGAAGCCTCCGAGTTGGTCTGGCCGTAGCCGAACTTGATGTGCTCATCTTCCACTACTTCGCAACCGAGGACTGGACGCAGTGCACCAGCTGTTAGTGTGAAGTTCTGCGCCTTGGTGTCCGGAAGCCTGTCAAGCGAAGAGCCAGGATCCAGGCGTATGTCGTCGATGGTTGGTAGGACAAAGTCTTGCCATATGGTTGTCGGCATCACTGAGCTACCGTGCTGAACCAGATCCAGCTGAGCGCCTGCGCCGCCGTCACCCGAATGCGCGCTGTTGTGCCAAGTCACGTTCCACGAGTGCCCGAGCGATGCCTGGATCGGATGCTCGGTAATGACGGCTCGATCGATGATCCACAGACCCGAGGCAATGATGGCCAAGACGCTTCCGAGAAGGCCTGCGATGTTGGAGAAAGCGGAGCTGAGCTGTGCATGTCTCACAGATTTCCAGAGAGCGACGAGTGGGATTTCTCCCAGAATTTGAAATCGCAGACTGCGGCGTGTAGTGACTCCGCCAGATCGGAGCATGCTGTAAGGTGCAAAGGACGCTATCGTGAAGTCGAGAGCATTGAAGGATGTGGCTATGAGTAGCATGAACAACGCGGACAAATAGCGTGATAAGTACGACGCTCTCTCTTCCGCGCCTGTGACATCCACCAGGCCTTGATGGTGCCGCGAGTTCTGATACAAAATCTCAAGTACAACGATCGCGACGAGCGGCGCCGTGAACATGAGGAGAACCATGTACCATCTTGCAGACAGCGGTAGCCAGGCACCCCTTTTCTTCTCGCGGTTAGTTGTATCTCCTTCAGGCTTGTCGACCCGAGTGGCTTCGACGTAAAATCGCTCTCCTGTATGAGCTCGAAATGTGTAACCTCGGAGTAACGTAGTCATCTGGCTTGTCCGAAATGATCCAGAATACTGCAAGATCTGGTTCAGTCCTGTGCTCGCCGCGAGGATGGTTGCGTTTGTGGAGATCAAGTCCGGAGGCTGAGGCACGATGCGACCCGGCCTTGACCATATGATGCAGATAGTAAGCACAATCAGAACCAAAGTACACCCGGTCATTGCCCACAGCGAAGCGAGAGCGATGTGCAGGCGCTCGTCGGTATAGCTCCCGTTGGCCATCGCCTCTGTATCATCGGGTACCATGAAGAACGAGCGCATGAACTGCGCAGCTATTCCTCCCAGCACCCGTACGGCGGCGCCCTGCAGCACGTGCGCAGAGAGAAAACCGTCCAGAGTCTGCTTCCCTTGCATAGCGCGCATGAGCAGGTAGAACAATGGCGTTTCTATCTTGGGGTAAAGCTTAGCGTCCTGGCCAGTCATGCCGTCAAGGAGGAGACTCCTGGTTTCATAGAGGCTGCCATAGATGATCTCGCCAAGCATGAGGCCTGTAAGATTATCGAAACGATGGCCCGGAATCAGCTCGCCCGCAGCGAGTGAAAGAGAGTCTCCTTGGATCTCTGCCGTTCCCTTGTCGATCGAATAGTCAACGCTACACAGTATCGCAGTAGTCTCACGCGGTGTAGGATAAACGCTGCTGCTATCGTTTGCCCCAGGTGGGATCTCGTATGTCATGTTGGTTACGATGATAGCGTATCGAAGATCGTACGGCGTGTCCTTGTCCAGAAGGATGTATGTCTCGCTTGGTGGTTCGACTGTCTCCGAGCAGTTGACGCGGTTGAAATAGTATTGTATCTGATGGTCTTGACACTCCGAGGGTCTGCAACTGTCGCCATGTGCATCCACTGGCGTTTGATCTGCGGAGCCTACCAAACACGTCGCGCTCTTGAGCTGAACCGAGGACATGCCGAAGCCCTGAGTGTTGTTCCATGTGACGTCTGCAATCTCGCAGGTGATGTTCGGATTGAAAACGTCGACGGGAGTGGAGACATCGTCGGCGATATCCTCTGGATGAATCAATTGAAATGCCTGGAATGCCTTTCCGTCCTGCGTGCCTGATGGAGATTTGTGCTCTCCGTCCAGGGTGCCGAGATAGGAATGTACGGGGAGGGAAGAAATGTTGTCGTAAGCGGGCACACGCCGATCACCACTGAAGAGTCGATACTCTGTAGGAGTCATGGTGTCCCAGAAAGGGCTTTCGTTGAAGCGTGTGGTGAGCGTCACCGGATACATGTGCGAGACCGGAGTAGGAGTGAGGACCAAAAGACCGGTCGAGAAGACCACAAGCAGTTTGAGGACAGCGAAGCCCGCGATAGATGCTGCGACCGTCGAATGTCGATATCGTATCGCATTGATGAAGCTGGTGATGTTCAAGGGAGCGACATAATCCAAGAGCACAGTCTGAGCAGCATTTCCGCGACCTCGATGCAGCACTTGCCAGGGCTGCATCACCTTGCAATAGTAATCGACTTGCCGCCAGAGACTGAGCACAACGACCAGTATCGCAGTCGGACCGTAAGTCCATGCGTAATGGTTGGTTGAAAGGGTCGTCCGAAAGCCGTTCTGCGACTTGTTCAGTCTCCAAAGGACAAGCAACGATACACACATGGCGGTGAACAGCGCAACCAGGGCTATCAGTGTCCACTTGCGTAGCCATGTTGAGATCCAGTATCGATGAGTGCCATGAGTGCTCGAGGCGACTGAGCCTTGCCGTGCTTCTACGTGCTCATGGGTGAACTGATGCTTCTTGATTATGTCGATGCGGCCCACCGCTTCCGGGTTCGCTCTACTAGCGCCGGATAGGAGGCCAGTGTGGTCATGTCTGTCTGACTCCATGGCGTCCATAGTTCAAGGGCCGCGCTCGCTGGCTGGGGAAGTCGCAGATGAGCATGCAGATTATCGAACAGCACCCATGCAGCTTTTAGGTCGGAACAGACATCCTTCAGCCTTGTGTTCCGCAGCCCACGTTGTAGTCGCACGAGGCTGTGGATAGCACCGGCTGCAGGCGCCAACCGAGGCGCCCGCGAGGCTGGCGCTTAGAGGTCACCACACCATCGGACTGCCTTTCCAGCACCAGAAAGGAGGCGCGGGGACAGCACTCACATCGTCAGCAGTATCATATCCTCACCTTTCGCGCTCCTCCCATCTCGCTGTGGTGGCAGCAAACGCAGCTCCATCACCGCCGAAGATTTCTAGCTCGGGCGTAGGGTGCTGGAAGCTCAACAGGGATCGCATTCCTGCAGGAAGAGATGCATGACACCAGCCATATTGCTGTTGTATATGCAAGTGAGACGGATCGTTGGCATGTTGAAGGTGGTGGCAAAGGCGAGGAGGTGTGGTGAATCGTGAAGTCTCCGGTCACTGTTGCTGCCTCAGGCCGTTCTTTGAAAGGCTGAAACTGCTGATGAAATTGTCAAGATGGAGTGGCCTCGTGCTCAGATCTGCATGCATCAAGTCATCCAAACAGCGAGAGCAAAGTGTCGGCAAAGAAGAATGGATGTCTCGATACACGAAAAGAGTGACATTTGGCATTTGCAGTCCATTCAAAAGCATTCACCATCGCTCGGTGTCCGAAACCATATGCCGATGATTTTGTAGACGACCTTCACGGAGATTTGACGTGGTGATATCTCCCAGAGATTTCCCTCGAGATTTTCGTTGGAGAGAGAGTAATCGGAAGACTTTTGGTTGGAGCCGGAGTTGGTCCGAGGACTCAGAACGAAAGAGTAGCACGGTGGGCTTTAATGCCACAGCATCAAGCCAGACGTCAAGGTGCTGTGAGGGAATTGCAGCAGCGCGGCGTCCGTGGGAGATGCTGGCAGAATGGCAACTTGGGCGCTCGTGGTCCCTGAGAGGAATATCAGGACGTCCGCATCGTCTCGAAGAATCCCGATGACCTCAAAAAACTGTCGATTACTGTGCAAGAAGGGCATCGACTGAGTTTTTGGCAGTAAGCGCTTTTCTTGTGTACAAGGTATCGCGCATAATGGATACTGCATCAGGAAGCGGCGTCGTGGGAATCCAGCCAATGGATAGGAGCGGCCTGCGATTAGACACCTTTGACTTTGCTGGAGGTTGTCGTTTTCCTGCATGATGTTGTTCCTCTGTACGAACGCATCCGAGTCATCAGCTTGTTCACACAAGGCGCAGAGACGAATCGCTCCTGTTCCTGGTCAGCGGGCCTTGAAGCTCACGCCGGATTCAGATGATGACTCCGATGCGTTCGCATGCTGCACAAGGCCGGACCTTGCATGAAGGAGGAGACAGTGGCTCTGCCATGCTTGCGATCTTGGGCGGTATATGCTGCCACAGCTTCGATGTGCGCGGAAGTCATGAGCGCACACTCCCATCACCGGGCGCTGTCTCGAACGTTGGCAAAGAAGCGAGTACAAAGTAACTTCAACGATGTCCCAAGATAAGAGGCTCACCATGATCGACTTCGGTATGAACTTAGGATTCAGATGAGCACTGCCATCGGTTGAAATTGTCCGAAGCTGCTTCGATCGAGACTACTGTTCCTTTTCGGGGTCTCTTGCGTGGGCAGTTGCTGATTCTTTTGGCTGATCCTTTCCGACGTCTCTTCAGACTGAAGGACCCGGCTTTCGTAGAGATCATCTCGGACCGAGATGACGGCCAGGAGAAAGTGTTCACCTTCGCTGGATTGGGCGCCGTGAGTGTCAACGCGCAAGAACTCGGGAGGTGCAGTGGAAAGCCTCCACACCCAAGGCGCTTGGATCCTCAGGAGCTTCGGAGATTGACGGCCCCCGGCAGCTTCGCTTGCTTTGGTGTGGGAAAAGGCCCGTAGTCTCGCCGTGTCCCATGGAGACCCCGTGATTATGCAGGGCAAGGATGTACCTGTCCTGCTGGATCACCTCGCCGAGGCTCCGTGAGATCGCGGCCTAAAGGTACTGCATCAGGGCGACTGTGCATGTGGCAATGGAATTGTAATTGAGCAGCCGCGATACGATGTCGATGTCATGATTCGAGTGGGTGGACGGAGGACCGGGGATGAGTGAAATGCAGTGTCGCATCGAGCGTGAGCCGTGAGGTCGTTCGCTAGTTCTAGCTTGAAACCACGTGGCTTGGCGAAAACTCAAGCCCTTTTAGACGAGCCCCGGCCGCTCCTTCATCTCGACCAACTCCATCACCGTTCGGCGCCAGACTTTGACTCCATCTCCAGGAGCAATTCGATCGATACGACTGCACGTACTTCGAGCCTCACCATCTCAGCAGCGCGTACAGGAGGGAGACGAAGGATTGATGTGGTCCGACCAACAGCCCTGACTGAACGCGGGACGGCTTACGTGCGTTGGTGCCAGCAAGCCCAGCATCGAAAAGGCCCGGTTCGTGCTTCGTTGTTGCGGCGTGCATGATACAACCTCGTCGTGATGAGTCCAAAAGAACGGATCAGTGTCATCCGCTAGCGAGGTTGCGAAGCCACGCCTCGTGACTGCATGAGCCGCCTTCTTATTACCAGGTACCTCCATCGCTCGACTGCCCTCCAGGCGGTTGACCGGCTGGCCACATGTCCACCATACCAGGACCGGCCTGCATCAACGAAAGGCAACTCGATTTTCTGCAGTGTAGGTGATTGCAATATCTCACTCATCAAGAATGATAATGCGGGGTGCGCCTGAGATTCCCGACAGTCAAAGCGCTGTATAGGAGCATGTCGTTCTGACTCTGCGTCAAGAGCTGCGCAGTACGACCGAGAATCGACCTAGAGACAAGAGGTGCCCAAGACTCCACCTCGGTCTTGTTCCAATGCTTGCGCTTCGCCGTCTAAAGCCTAGAACGGGTAAGCTCTGTTCGCACGACAGGGACCCCAGTCCTGTCACCTAGACCGGGGCGATGGGTTTGCAGGCATGAGTGTGAAGCCCCACACCTCCGCACTGACTACTTAATGCTCTCGTATCACGCGGTCTCTTACCTCAAACTTTTTTCTTTCCGTTTCTCATTTCATCATCATCTTCAGGTCTGTTGTTTGAGCAGAGACACCAACGATACCATGGGTTTCACGATCAAGCCGCCGCCCGGTACGCCTGGTAAGGCATGGCCTGCGATTTGCGTTGGTCTTTTCGTTGCTTTTGGGGGTGTTCTCTTTGGATACGATGTGAGGCCATTCCCGCTCACACGAATGAGAGTTGGCAGGTGCTGATAATGCAACAGACCGGTACTATCAATGGAATCCTGGCCATGCCATTCTGGCTGAAGACGTTCTCGACTGGACATGTCGATAAGAATGGAGATCCGGCCATCACGTCTTCCCAGTCCTCCATGATCGTCTCCCTGCTCTCCGCTGGAACCTTCTTCGGTGCTCTGACGGCATCACCCACTGGTGACTACATCGGTCGTAAACTCGGTCTCATGGTTTCCTGCCTTGTGTTCTGCTTTGGCGTCATCCTTCAGACTGCTGCCACGGCAATTCCACTCTTTACCGCCGGCAGGTTCGCTTAAGCCTTCATCTCCACAAGCTCTTGTTCGAAGCTGACACACCGTTGAAGGTTCTTCGCCGGCTACGGTGTTGGTATGATCTCGGCCTTGATTCCGCTTTACCAGTCCGAGACTGCGCCAAAGTGGATCCGTGGAACGATCGTTGGTACATACCAGCTTGCAATCACTGTCGGTCTGCTATTGGCTGCGGTGGTCGATAATGCTACGAAGGATCGCCAGGACTCCGGGTCTTATCGAATTCCAATCGCCGTCCAGTTCCTGTGGGCTCTCATCCTCGCGGGCGGCATGCTTGTTCTACCAGAAACGCCCCGTATGTACATCAAGCGTGGCAAGCCGGAAGCTGCAGCGAAGGCGCTTGCCAAACTTCGGAGACTCGATATTGATCACCCGGCGGTCGTGGAAGAGCTCGGTGAGATCGCCGCCAATCATGAGTATGAGATGTCGCTCGGGAAGGCAACCTATGCGGATTGCTTCAGGGGAAATATTGGTGTCCGCCTTCTCACTGGATGTCTCTTGCAGTCGTTGCAGCAGCTGACCGGGTAAGACGACCATGTCATTACAATGGTGAACATTCACTAACAACAGCACAGTGTGAACTTCATTTTCTACTACGGCACATCGTTTTTCAAGCGAGCTGGCATCCAAAACTCCTTTGTCATCAGCATGATCACGTCCGCTGTCAACGTCTCGTCCACCTTTCCCGGGCTGTACATGGTCGAAACCTGGGGCCGTCGCCCACTCCTTCTCTTCGGGGCCGTCGGAATGGCCGTCTGCCAATTCATCGTTGCCTCAGTGGGTGTCGGAGCTGGCGTCGATAACCAGGCCGCTCAAAACGCCCTGATCGCCTTCGTGTGCATTTATATCTTCTTCTTCGCCTGCTCGTGGGGTCCTTGTGCCTGGGTCGTAAGTCTTCATCCCGCTCTTCCCAACTCGACATCCTCACATACTGACCCTCTCGCAGGTCACCGGCGAGATCTTCCCTCTCAAAGTCCGTGCCAAGTCCCTCTCCATGACCACCGCGTCCAACTGGCTCCTCAACTGGGCAATCGCCTACTCCACACCCTACATGGTCGACCCGGGTCCAGGCAACGCCAATCTCGGCGCCAAAGTCTTCTTCATTTGGGGCACCTTCTGCTTCGTGTGCATCATCTTTGTCTACTTCATGATATACGAGACGAAGGGGCTTGCTCTCGAGCAGGTCGACGAGTTGTACGCCAAGGTCCCGCATGCCTGGAAGTCGGCGGGTTTCGTACCCACTGTCTCTTTCACGGAAGTCACGGAGGTCGGTGGTGACTTCCGAAAGGCGAGCCTGGCGGATATTGAGAACAATGCGATGAGGAAGAAGTCGGTGCAGCATGAGGAGCACAATGCAGATGAGAAGAGCTAGGTGACTGGATTGGATACCCGTTGCTCATCCGAGCTCTATTTGATCGGAGATCGTAATGCCGACACGGAATCTGATTAGGCAATCGGCGATATGTATTGTCGAGAGGCTTTGTACAGTAGCGCTCACGAAATTGCACATATGTGCTGACCTATTCCCGCATCCTATCTTCCGCATCCTGTCTTACGCATCGTATCTTCCTTTGAGCTCAGAGCATGAAACGCGGTTCGAATGCCCAGGTCATTGCTCATCTGCAGCAGCCTTGTTGGTCAAGCATCATCTGTTCCGGTCCATGGCAAATGTCGGACGTAAGTTCAGCGTGAGAGAAAAGCGACGCTGACTGGCTACGCATGCCGAAAGTACGTTCAATCAGTGACAGCGTCAGAATATGTTCAGTGACAGCGGACGAACGATGCACGCCTCACAACCTGTCGCTCCTCTGTGGGCATGCCGGTCGTACAGGCTTTTACTTACTATAGAGTCCCACAGCCCACCACGGATGTAATCCATCACGTGCTGCCATCATGCCCGCCGCAGGCGATCAATACCAACTTCTGCCAATACCAACTACAATCGTTAGCAAGCTCAGCTTTCACCGGCAAGCGGGCGTGGTAGGGTGATTTCCTCGTCCGGCACGCGGGCGTGGCGGGGTGACGCGACTGCTGCCTTCCACCTACCTGCGACTTCCACATCTACGACAATGCTCCCTCTTTCTTCATTTCCACCTTTTCTCCTCTCTCTTCCTCCACCTTCATTACCACAACATCAACCCCCCTCGCCACACTCATCGCTGTCCGACTCTCGGTCCAATCACGCTCCCAATCCACACGCCGCCATCGACCGCATCGGCTGGCTTTACCCTTGGGCCACTCTCAACTTGCTGCCGGTCGCATGTCACAATTGCAGTCACTGCACAGCAGACGGATTGTCACGGTTCGGTGCAAGAAGCTCGAGCAATCTCAACATGGGAAATTTGAGACTGACTAGCTACTACGCACATGGAAAAACACGACGAGCAATGCGAGGCTGACTAGCTACGTACGTGAGAACTACGTTGAGTGTGAGACAGCGAACAAGTACCCGCAGGATACGTTTACCAACATCGAATGAACGAGACGCGCCTCACGAGTTGTTGCGGCGCTGCGGCCTTTGGACATGCTAGTCATTCAGCCTCGTCTTCAGGCCTCAATCATGGGCGGCTCTCGACCTGCTGCTGGTTGTATCCTCAGGAACAAAAGAGACGGTTCTCTCACGAAAAGAAAATCAGACCTGCTCTCCTTTATCGACAAACGCATTCTTTGACAAGGAACATTTCCCACATTGCAACACCGCTCGACCGTCGCAGTTTTGCATCTTCACTTCTTCACCGTCATCTCCCTCCTCCTTCCGTCCTGCGTGACTTGCGCTTCGTGGTGCGTTTGCCAGGCGGCGATAACGTTTGCGGTGTCGACCATGATTGCTACTGAAGGACTACCTGAATGCGCATGTCCCAATGGTACATTGACTTCCTTGTCTCGAGGCTCCGCATGCTGACCAACGTAGCACCCTTGATGAAGTTGAATTATGCGGTCAATGCGGTCGATGCGTAAGGTGAGCATTGCAATTGACAGGAAAGGCGACCGAGGCGGTCAACAAAATTGGTCGAGGCGTTCGGTCTATGTTTTGGTCTCGGATAACTAGAGTGAGGTCAAGATCGGACCGCTTGAATGGAAAAGTTGTTTGTTCTGTTCTTGAAACACTCAGCACCGTTCGTATGCACAAAGAGAAGAGGTGCACACTTTTGCTTAAGTCTGCGAGAGTTCACCGTGGGACGCTAGGAAAGAAGCATTATCCTGGAGAATCGAGATGAAGATGGAATGCTCTGGGGTACTCGAGTCTATCGTAGGCATGTGGGCTAATGACTACCGTCTGCGATCCATTTCCAATCTTTCTATCCCTGCACTCTGAATGTCCGGCCACTGGCGGTCTTGCGTTCCTTTTCCTCCGTCTCGGGCCTGGCTCTTCGAAGCACTGAAATGATGGTCAGCAAGAAGGCCTGTAAGATGAGATCTGACAAGAACAACATACCTTGAAGGAAGTCTGCTGTCCGCCGGCGCATACGGCTGTGAATGTATGCCTTGCTCGCCTTGATGTGGTAGTGGAAGTAATCGCGGAAAGTCTGAATGTGGGAGATAACCTCGTATCTCCGTTGTGGCGTGAGATGGCGAGGGAAGAGAACTGTAATCTGTCAGTCGTCACTTCTGTCCAGCGACCTGGGCAGCCCCTACCGAATGTAACATAGCCGACCTCTCCTTTCCCAGTCGCCAGGCCTTTCTGTCCCTGAAGCTCGAGCGGCGGATCGTCGCGGAACAGAACCTGCGGCGCATTCTGGATCGCTCTTCTCCGGGCGTCCACAAACTCTTGCAAAAACACTTTGCCGAAGATCCTGTCCGTCTCATCCGAGAACACAGTGCTGAAGATCACAGTGACTCTGTCGTGGGATGCTTTGATGTAGATAGCCTCCTGGTCCCGGTAGTGGATCGCCCGTACATCTCCTCCTTCCCGAACGCCTTGTGGTGCCGTCTCGCTGGTATAGTGACTCGCCTGCTCTTGCAATGTTGCGTATTCGTCAAATGCTTGTTCGAAAGGAGCTGCCATTGCGTTGCGCTTGAGCAAGCTGATTCTCCTGATCAAATCGTCCTTCTCTTCCTGCGTTGGCGGGAGGTTCTCAAGATCGACTTGGATGCTGAAGTCGTAGCCTGATTCGGGTTGGACGATGTAGGGGCCATATTCGCGTTCCAGCACTGCCTGAGCTCCGAATGTGACCAGCTCGGGAAAGCACTTTACAGCAATGGAGATTAGGATCTGAGTCTTTGCGTTCGGCGTGGAAATGTGGAAGGTGACATTGTCAAAGTCGGAGACAACTTGGTCGATGGAAGAGGGAGCGGAGCTGGGTTGTCGTTAGCTGGCTGCCATGGATGCATTGTCAGGCAGATATACTCTGAAGAGAAGCGGTCCTTGAGTAGCGACTCGATCAGCACGTTCTGGTAGTCGAGGAGCAGCATAGTGGTGTCGTAGACACCGTTCAGTATTTGCAAGTGGAGTCGAAGGTCGTTTGGAGGAGATGTTGTGTTCGCGATCTTTTGGTCGTACGTAACCAGCGGGCAAGTGAAGTGGGCTGTCGATGGTTGGCGGCGGCCCGTGCTCGCGGACCGTCCCGTTGTCGATTAGGGCTGAGATCAATTCCAAAAAAGTTCCAGAGATGGCGCATGTGGAAGTCCATCTTCGCGCGAATTGTCTCCCGATCATGTCGTTATTCGAAAGACTGTGATCGCATGTGCGACTGAACTATCGCGATGGTACGCTCATACCGGAAGTACGAAGCTGGTCCAGCCTTTTCCACCATTTGCACCGCAACATCCAACATTGTCTGGACTTCCGACGGAGCGAGTCGTAATGCTGGAGCTGGAAAAGTCTTTGTCGGCGCGAATGAGGAAGTGCTATGCTGGGATGTGAAGAAGGGGGAGCTTCTGTCACGGTGGCAGGACAAAGATAATAAGAGCGAGGCAACATGTATAACACAATGCGAAATACAACCAGATCTGGTTGCGGTAGGATATACAGACGGATCGATTCGAATATGGGATTCCCTGTCAGGACAGATCGTGGTGAGCTTCAATGGCCACAGAAGCGCTGTAACACATCTGCATTTTGATCGAGAAGGCTCACGACTTGCCAGTGGAAGCAAGGATACGGACATCATCATCTGGAATCTGCTTTCTGAGACAGCCGAGTTCAGGTTACGAGGACACAAAGATCAGATCACTGGCATAGCCTTCTTGTCGACTCCACTTTCCGGCACTCTGGAGACTGAGGGAGATGATGCGAGTGACGAGGTGGAGGAGAAATACTTACTGTCCACGTCGAAGGACGCCCTTGTGAAGATCTGGGACTTGACCTCACCACACTGTATCGAGACACATGTTGCGCAAACAAGCGGCGAGTGTTGGGCATTGGGAATGAGCCCAGATGGTGCTGGGTGTATCACAGCTGGAAATGATGGCGAGATGAAAGTCTGGAGGCTGGACACAGTTGCACTGGCGCGGCTGAACAACAATGTCGATGGTGGCAAGAAGGAGGACATTCTCACAAGTAAGGGCATCATACATCGGCAAGGCAAAGACCGGACGATCGGCATATCGTTTCACCCTCACCAGGACTACATCGCGATACATGGGTCAGAAAAGGCGGCAGAGATTTGGCGAATACGGTCTGCAGATGAGCTACATCGTCACATGCAACGAAAGCGCAAGCGAAGACGTGAGAAGGCCGCAGCTGCCGGCGAGACACTGGGTCCTGAAAAGGATGAGGCGCTTGAGGCTCCGGAAGTCACAGATGTCTTCGTCCCGTTCGTGATTGTGCGTACTGGTGGCAAGGCTCGCTCCCTGAGCTGGGTGACGACTGGCTCCAAAACTGCAAAGGAGATCCAAATCCTGGTCGCAACGACCAACAACCAGCTTGAGCTGTACAAAGTCGCAAACCATCGCTCACAACAAGGCTCGGCCACACGAGAGGCGCCTGACTATAGTCGCTCGCTGGGTGTCGAATTGCCAGGTCACCGAACAGACGTTCGTACTCTTGCGCTCTCCTCAGATGATCGAATGTTGGCCAGTGCGTCTGCGGGTGCTCTCAAAGTGTGGAATCTGCGAACGCAATCCTGCTTGAGAACACTGGAATGCGGCCAGACCTTATGCTCTGCTTTTCTACCTGGCGACCGCATGGTCCTTCTTGGTACCAAGTCAGGAGAGCTGGAACTCTACGACATCAGCACAAGTACGCTAATCGAAAAGATCGCGGCGCACGACGGCGCAATCTGGACACTAGCAGTACATCCCGACGGACGCTCTGTTGTCACAGGTTCTGCAGACAAGAGCGCCAAGTTCTGGCGATTCGATGTGGTGGACGAGGATATTCCCGGCACGAGAAGGACGACACAAAGACTGAAGCTGACCCAGACACGGCAGCTGAACGTCTCCGACGATGTGCTCTCGGTTTGCTTCTCACCGGACCAGAAGTACTTGGCACTCAGCACACTTGACAATACCGTCAAGCTGTTCTTCGTGGACACGCTCAAGCCTTACCACATCTTATACGGTCACAAGCTACCAGTGTTGAATTGCAGCATAAGTAGCGATTCGAAGCTCATCGCAACTTGCTCTGCCGACAAGAATGTCAGGATCTGGGGTCTCGACTTTGGTGACTGCCACAAAGCCTTCTTCGCTCACCAAGACAGCGTAATGCAGGTCGGATTCATACCGCATCCTGTTGAAGCAGACGAAAGGCATACAGTGTTCAGCGCCAGCAAAGACGGTGTGCTCAAATCGTGGGACGCCGACAAGTTTGAACAGATCCAGAAACTTGAAGGTCATCATGGAGAGATCTGGGCGATGGCTGTCAGCCAGACCGGAGACACCGTCGTTACAGCATCACACGACAAGAGTATTCGCATCTGGTCCGTCGGCGATGACCTCGTCTTCCTGGAGGAAGAGCGAGAACGAGAGTTGGAGGAAATGTACGAATCAACACTCGCTCAGAACCTGGACCGAGACTTCAAAGATGAGGATGAACAGAATAACGACGTGGCGGCGGCCAGCAAACAGACGATTGGTACCCTGACACACGGTGAGAAGATCATGGAAGCGCTAGAGGCTGGTCTCACAGATCTCGAGCTCATGCGCGGCTACGAGCGAGACAAGCTACGAAACCCCAAGATGGCTGTCCCGCAACGCAACCCAGTTTTTCTCGCGCTCGGCAATATCTCTGCGGAAGAACACGTCCTGCGCACTCTCCGACGAGTTCCGGCACCAGCTCTCAACGACGCCTTGCTCGTCATCCCCTTCAGCACCCTCCCCACCCTGTTCACTTTTCTCGGCATCTTCTTGCAGAAGCGCATGCAGCCTGAGCTAGCATGGCGCATCACGTACTTTATGCTGCAAGCACACATGACGCAAATCGTGGCGTCGAAACAGTTGAAGGGGATCTTGACGGATGTCTATGAGGCGTATGAGAAGTGGCAGGAGGAAGAGCAGCGTGTTATGGGTTTCAATTTGGCTGGGCTGGAAATCATGAGTCGGGAGGCGAGGGACATTGAGACGGATATGGGTTATGTGGACGAGCCGGTGGAGGAGGATAAGGGGTTGGAGAAGGGGAGGAAGAAGAGAGCGTTTGCTAGTATGGCGTAGTGAGGTGAAGGTGTACGGTGCAGCTCGTGGGTACGCAGGCCAAGGAGAAGTGCCCTGTGGAAAGCTTGTAAGTACCATCTGGTGCGTGCCGATGTGTCCTTTCAATTGATGTACAGCAAAAGCAAAGTACAACTGCTTTCTGGCAAGTGGACCTGTTACCATACCGATCACTCTGTAAGTAAGTGTCAATCACTCATTTTGCAATGCTCACTGCAAGCTGCCAGCTTTGACTTCCGCGCTGTTCTCGTTGAGCGCGTTCTTGCCCTCGGCGACTCCCGTTGTTTTGTTGATTCGCGGCGTTTGTGCTGCTGCCTTCAGCTTCCAGCTTCACTTCCTCCGTCAACTTCACTTCATCCATCGACCTCACTTTCATTTCGCCGTCACGCCGCACCACACAACAACATGTCTGCCGCAATCGACGAAGACGTACGTCTTTGTCCTACATCTCAAGATCTCGAGCACTACTGACGTTTATTGCAGGAGCCGCTCGTGTGTGCGTGCGGAGGTTGCAAGTCGTTTCATGCGGCGGACGGCGCACTTCGCTCCACCCAGAGCAAGTATGGCGGCTCACTTGCAGTTGGCAAGCACCTACTCGAGGCACGGCGAGGTCTGAGAGAGGCCTACTTGAGCTACCAAAGTCAGCACAGTCACAAGCACCAAGAAGGTGGCACCAAGAAACAGAGAAAGCTATTCCGTGCTCAGCAGGCCGCTCAGCAGGCGAAGAGCCAGACCGAGTCCAAAGCGAAGAACCCTCCTTATGCTCCTACGAAAAAGAACCCTTTCCAACCTCCCACATCGATTCCTTCAGCCCCGCCAGCATATCCAGCTCCCACCATGATGGTAAAGAGACCTCAGACCTCCAATGAGATCGGCCGCGTGGACACTGCTCAATTTCATCCGGCTCGCGCGGCAATGATCAAGAGGGAGCCTTCTCCCGATGGCTTTGACAGCTTCGACGCAGCACATGCGGCGAAGCGAGCCCGTGTTGACTCGTTAATCGACACTGGTCGAGCTCAAGCATATGCGAGAGCCGCCAGCAGTGATCGGGAGGGTTTTGGTCGTCTGGAAACAGCTCCCGCAGCTCGCTCAGATGGCCTGCGGGACGACTATCGTCTCGGTCTCGCATCCACCACTCCAGACCGCCGCGAATCAATCGACTCTTATCGCCCGTCCGTCCAGCGACCGAGCTATGTTGCAGGCGGAATCGACTCCTACCGTCCTCCCATCGGTTCGAAAGATCCTGCTGCCGACACGAGGGATCTGTCTCGCCCTACTGTTCCCTGGAGAGGAAGGTGGGATCATGACAGAGATTCCATTCTCATTCCGACGAAGGACAGAGACAATGGGGCCGGCTTCACACCTCCACTTCCTCCAATGACTACCAGTGGTCAGAATCAGTCGGTAAGTCTGCATTTATCTGGGCAACAGGTCAAAAATACTAACATGATACAGCTCACTCCACACCGGTTTGGCAAACAAGGCTACAACACAAAAGCAGGCAGCATGTTCAAGTCATCATCTCCACTTCCCGCCGCAGAGGACAAAGAGATGCCCACAGTGAGCCCGGCCAAGTCCTTGGCCAGCGCAGAGCCCATGATGAAGAATGGCCGCTTCCGAGGTCTCATGTCTGGGCCTCCTAAGCCACCACCGCTTGAAGGATGCACGCCCAAAACGCAGGGTCAATCGCAGGTCTACTCGCATGGCTGGGCAAGCTATGGACCAGATGCTCATTGTGGTGCCTGTGGAACTCATTCCTCCGACGTCTGGAGCTTGTGCGTGTGTAACGACAGACTGTGCTGCGACTGCTTGGTCAAACTTCATCTGCTTGATCAGTACTGCCACTGCGCTACTTGCGGTGATGCAGCAGACTTCATCATCACTGACAGCGTGGAGCTGCATCACGAGGATTTCGGGAGCACAGACTTTCACATGCGCGATCCTGCTCTGGCGATCCGCTACTCCAGCAAGGAGTCCCTGCAGGCTGTCATCGATCGTTTGCAGGATGTGCCTTGGTCGTGCGAGTTGTGGAGTGGTCGTGGCTCCATGACTATGCAGAAGGCTTTTGTGTGGTATACGTGAGACCCACGGGCGAGGACAGATGTCAGGAGACGTCTTTCACACCACGCCATCACAACGCGGGTGGAATTTGCGACAAGAGATGGAGGGGTCGACAAGAGATGAAAGGTTTCAGCTCTGATTGAGCGATGTTGTGCTGCACAGCGGTCTGTTTCCGCAAGAGCAGTACGTCCATAGCACGATTGCGACCAGTATCTCGGCTGAACTTCGAACTGCTCTAAGGCTCTGGTATCAGGGCAGTGGAGCCGAAGCGATCTCTCTCACGAGCACGTTGAATCTCGTGTCATTCTCTTGCACGATCTCCGGCGTAAGAATTGACAGATATGGCTTTGCCGCGACCGCATGAAAAGCGAGCTGATTCTCATACATCGCTCCTCCAAACATTGCCATGTTCTGCCGCAATTCATCCCTCTCCTCCTCCGTGATGGGCTCATGCATGTACTCGACATGCTTCACCGCCCACGTCGGCCAGAAGAACGTCGTTGGCGAGAGCGGACAGATCAGATCAGGGTGCTGAACTTGCAGCAACTTCGGCATCCGCACGGAATGTTCATTCCACTGCTCACTGTCGAATGTGCTGTAAGTCTGATGCCAGAGCTTCATGAACTGACTGTTGGGACGAGCGATGGTGACAGCATTACAAAGTCCGTAGCGATTCCCGCCTTCGTGGCCCATGAGGACATCTCGCGGACTGGTGAGAAGGTTGGAGAAGGATTTGAGAGTGAAGACATCCTTATCGAGGTAGATGCCGCCTTCGCGAGTAAGGATGTCGAGGCGAATGATGTCGGACTGGTGAGCGAGGCGGATGGAGGTAAAGGGGCGGCCGTCTGGACTGTGGTATTCATTACGGTCGATGGGGATGAGGGTGATGTGGTTTTTGATGGTTCGGTACCATTCGTTTGCTGTGTCGAGACCTGTTGTGTGGAGTTTGATTTCGGAAGCGTTTATTCGTAGGATTACTGCTTTGATGGCGAGGAAGTCGGAGTAGGAGAGCTCGACTTGTTTGTTTTTCGGCGCGAGGATGACGAAGTGGACGATATTGGGGATCGGAGCTTTTGACGGTGGAAGTTCGTGGGCGGATTGGCAGAAGATTTCTTCAGCGGTTGACTTCCAATTCCAGCGTTGGATGCGCCATTCGAGTTGTTTGCCGGATTGATTCAGTCGAGTTGCGAGAAGCTTCCTGTTGGGGATGAGGTAGAGGATGGCGAAGAGGAAGACCATGGTTGCGAGGTAGGTGCTCAGTCTGCGAGCAGACCTGTGGCGAGGGAACAGCACCATGATGATGTAAGGCCGGCATCGAGTCCAGGCGAGATGTGGCTGGCAATGGAGGACGTCGGAACATGTATGCTTAGGCCATCCAATTTTGTAGGCCGCAGCAATTCAACGCGATACCCCTTTGCCCAGCTCACTTTTCTCACCTCAGGGGCACGCGTCCTTGATTATCTCGAGGAGCTCGTGCTCAACTAGGGCCATTGAATCCGGCAGCCCATGAGGCTACTACGATTCAACACTAGAATGTCGTTGTGAGTCACGAAGACGACCGGAGATGCAGATGCTGTGACTTTGTGGTCGCTCCTTCCTTTGACGCGCAAATACTGTTGGCTCGCGGTTTTGCAAAATTTGGGGTTATATACATTGTGACTCGCAGCCGCCACCATATAGGGCAACCAATCAGGTCCCTCAGCGCCGGGGTAGTGAGTCGCTTCTGCAACTTCACTGGTTGAGCTCCCTCAACTAACAACCTCCAGGCTCAATCGGTAGAGCGTGTGGCTCTTACGACTTCGGTCAAACTGCAACCTCAAGGTCGTGGGTTCGAGTGAGTTTCACTATTGTGACACTCCATCCGGTCAATTTCTGACTATAAATCAGGCCCCACCTTCGGCTATTCCTATATAGTCCATCCCGCTGGGATGTGACAATTTCGAAGACCTTTCTTTTTCGTTTTTGCCTCGAGGTTTTGAGAATTTCCTTTTTAGGAAGTTGTGAAGTCTTGGGGAGGAGCGGACATTTTTGGGTTTTTGGGCGGCGGTGAGGTTGTGAGCGGGCGCTAGTGCCAGGCTGCGAGACGGCAACAGTACATGCTCGATGCTATTTGGAGCTTGACCATTCCTTATCTGGTGCTACTCCCCACGAAATAATCACTGCGCACGGACAAGCGAGCCGAAGTTGCAGACTTAGACGCAACGAGGGAAGTAAGTACTAAGGAGCCCGAGCTTGCGAGGACAGCGACGGACATACGATACCCGAGCGCGTGAGGCATAGGCTCGTTCGAAAGGTTAGCAAAACTATTCTGGCCGCCGGTAGCTCTCATGCGAAGGTAATAGAGAAAGCTCCAACTAGCGAATTGCTAGCAAAACGAATAGCTTCAAATAGCATCGAGCCAGTACATGACTTCGTGCGAGCGGGAACTCTTGCAGTATACAGCTTTCGCCCCGAGACTGCCTCAAGCCTACGCAAGGAGCTGGACGGACAAATGACCAAAGATTGCTTCGACCCTTCCCTTGCCGGATAGATTTTGCCATCATTTCCAGTCGTACGTCGAAGGGAGAGACTTTTTTGCGAATCCAAACCATATCCCGTACATAATAACACTTTCACGCCGACGTCTCCTAAACGACTTTGACGAGCTTGGTGTGGTCCGAGACATGCACAACATGAAAGAGGACAATCTGCGTATTCAGAGGGCCCCGGATTCATGAACGATTCGAGTGGTTTCGTCCAAGATCACCTTGCTATTTTCTAGCTTTCACATCTTGTCAAAACATTCAAAGTTTCGACAAATCCACACAGCTCAACTCGACTCCATTCAAACCCGAAGCTACTCAGTCAGCCGTTACCAAGATGGCCGACAAGGACACACTTGGTGAAGGCGACTTCACGAAGTCGCAAAATTGGCCGCAGATCGTCTACGGCAATCCAGACAAGGCGAGTGACACCTGCAGTGCAAGTTTCTGAAAATGAAGTGACTGACGCTCTTCTTTTGCAGTGTGACATCCTCGACGCGCAAAACCAGGTCATGGCCAAGCACATGATCGAGGAAGCTGCGAAGAACAAGAACTTCCGCGAGCAGGTGATGAAGACGTTCAAGAAGCAGCACAGCCTCATCTCCCAGGTCGCCACCGCCCTCGACATCGACGAAGCCGACATCAACGCCTCCAAGCCGACCAAGCAGACTCCAGCAGCTGACAAGGACGATGAAGCCGTCAAAGCCCTCAGCGAGGAATTGCTGGAGGAGGTGAAGGTCCTCACGATTGATTACTCCGACAGCGGCAATCGCGACAAGGTCAAGTCAAAGGAGACAAAGAATGTGACAGATGGAACGTTGGTCCAGGATTGGGTCGCGCACATCGAGAAGAAGATGCAGAATCGATACTATGCAGAGTGGCAGACTTTGACGCAGGCCCAGCAGAAGCGGTTCTTCTTCAAGATGGGACGCATGTTGATCGCCGAGGAGAAGGAGGCGGAAGCCAGCGACAAAGCCAAGGAGACAGCAGAGGTGAGTCATTCTCTTCATCCATTCATCATGTATGGTCACTGACATTGTCAGGCTCAGGGCAGCAAGCGCAAAGCCACGCAGGCCTCGGGTGGTGGCAGCGTACAGGGTCGCCGTTGCAGTGATTTGATGGATCTGGACACGTCGAATACTGTTCGTGGTGGCAGCATTGTCAGAGCCGGAGCCGGAGCCGGAGGAGCCAAGCGCAGCAAGAGAACCCGTCGCGATTCAGTCTCGAGCCTGAGCGGTAGCGGCGACGGCAGCATGGACGAACTCGTCGGCGGCCCCAAGTCAATCAATCTCGCGGAAGATGATGTGGTGATCGACCCACGCTTCCCCGCCGGACCGTATCTCCACATCCCAGTCGTGAAGCATGGTGGTCGCCCTGGTACCAAGTCCTCCAAGTCACGCAACACTACACACTCCATCGGTATGGATACTCTCTTGCCGCGTCAACTGTCCGCCGACTTTCGCGAAGCCGTCAGCACCCCGATTCCCACCAAGGCTCAGGAGAGCGAGCTCAAGGTGATGAAGCGCGAGCAGAAGAGCGATGGTGATGACCAGGACGCTGCGGAGGAGAAGGAGGAGGATAAGGAGGACGAGGAGGAGGAGGATACGTACCGTCACCCAACCCCTCCCTTCCAGAACATCGCCTACTAGAGTTCGCCGTCGCTCATCGAGTGTGGCCAGGTCATCGGGACAACGTTGCGGCAAACGATAAGAAAGGACGAGGAACCCAACAAGGATGCATCGCTCCGTGGCATACGATCAATGTAAAAGAAAAGGATCTCCTTTGACATCTCCTCGCCGAGTGTCGAGGACCATCAGAATGTTCTCTGCTTTCCAGTGATTGTGTCGTGATCATGTCGTTTGAGTGTCGGTCATCGAAGCTTCGGAGATCTGCCCTGGTGAGACAGGTCTGGAATGTAACTTGAGGTGGCCTTCAAAACATTAAACGAAATTGAAGGGTAATATTGATTGGTACTTGAATGTATTTCTGGGCGCCTGACTTTTGAGGACAGAATGTTGGTGCCTCAGGCATGGCAAAGTCCGGGGCTAGCATCGTGACCCACTCTCCTCCTCGCGCGACGTGAAAGTCGAAAGCATGTGCTCGTATTGTAAGGTGATCCTATTGTCGCGCCCAAGTCTCCGATTGTCCTTCTTTTCTGGCCAAGATCGAAATACATATCGTGGCCTCGTGTGCATCTCGAATCGCGCATCCTCCTCAATTCCCACATCAAACGCGCGAACATGGACTCCAGCCGAAAGCGCAGGGCCGTGGACGAGACTCCCACGACGGGGTCCGCGACGAAGAAGCTCAAGTTGCTGGTGAGTCGCATGCACATTGCAATACCTTGCGCCCGGTCGCATGCCCAATGACCGAATGACGGATGCGCAAGGGCGCCGACGGTCGCATTCTCGGTGTTGTGGTGGGAGTGGTGGGTGTTCAGAAGAGTGGGTGAACAGAAGATGAGGAGGGAGCTACGCGCGACGGAGCATGGCCGGCATCTACACAACCCACCCTCCTCAAGCACCTCCGTCATTCGCCGCCAAGCAGAGATCACCACCGCGAGCGCAATATGCAAGCTCGCATTTCAGAACATTCTCGCTGACCTTGTGCCTCCCTCTTCAGAACTCGAACCCAGCACCAGTACCGCAGCAACCATCCGCAGAAACCGTTCAGAAGGTCGGCTTGAAGCTGATCGGACAAATCAACAATGCCACAGATAAGACGTACGCTATCGCTCGCCTGCTCGACAATCACGCACGAACTAATCAGCAACGCAGTGGTCGAACCATCTCAGATGCCTTCATCGACCTTCCCGATCGAGTGGACTTTCACGACTACTACGTTCAGACGAAGATGCCTATATCGGTCAGCATGGTGGAAGACAAGATACGGCGCAACGGATATACGACCATCACCGAGATTGAGAGCGACCTCAAACGAATGGTTCAAAACGCAAAGGAATACAACATGCCCAAGAGTGATATCTACGAAGACGCGGAACGCATACGGAAGCTGGTCTACAATTACATGAAGATCCACAATCCGGCTTACACACTGGATCCAAACTACCAATCGTTCTGCACCCCGATACCTGAGACGAAGATCACCTTGACGAATGGTGGACCGCACAGTGCAGGGAATGTCAAGGCCGAGCCCGGAAGTCGAGGCGGCAGCAGCAAGCCAAGAGCATCACTCGGGCCTAAAGCGTCCGAGCCGCCGTCAGAAAGGAAGTCCTCAGCAGCGCCAAGTGCTTCCGCGGCAGAGGGCGAAGACCGGGTCGATGCGGATGTTGATGATACAGGCAATCGCGACTTCACCGGCAAGACGTTTCAAGAGGCCCAGCAAATGATTGTCGCGGAGCTCATCAGCCATGCTGAGGATGGGTATGTTCGAGGATGTCGATTCATGTTGAGCACTGCTGACCTCCGTCAAGTGTCGAAATCTTCACACCTTTCGTCACCTTGCCGTCGCGCAAGCTGGAAGACTATTACAAGACCATACGACATCCAGTATCGTTGAAGAGTGTGCAGAAACGCACTCGCGGTATACATGGTCGCGCACCGCCCACTGGGCGCACGGACTTCAAAACATGGGACGCATTCGAGGAAGAGATCAGCTTCATCTGGCGGAACGCCAGAGAGTACAACCTAGATGGAAGCGAGATGTACGAATTGGCGGGCGAATTCGAGGTATGTCAGGCTACGCTTGAACAAATTTTCCGACCTCTGACAACGTTGCAGGAATACTTCAAAGCACAGCTTGCAGAGGCCAAGTCGAAGGTCGAGGAGCCTGCTGCGCGCATCACGCTCGCAGCTCCGAAGAAGTCCGGCATCACCCTTAACCTCGGCCAGCATCGCAGCTCACCAACGCCTGGAGTTAGCGTGGACAACGAGGCATTGGCACGTCAGCGTCAAATGGTGCAGGCTGGAGTGAACGGTCAGCAGACTCAAGCCAAACCCACGCCGCCTGTCAACGGAGCTACCAGACCACCATCACAAGGCATGCACGACGCAAGACCATCAAGCAGTGCACAGGCTCTACCGCCTGCATCTGCGCCCGTCAAGAACGAGAGAGTGTCGACAATGTCTCCCGCGGCAACCATGGCACCCGCAGTTCAAGCGATGCCGAATGGCCATACCAATGGCATGATGCCACCTCCACTACAACGGCATATGAGTGGGAGTCCGTATCCGGCCCAACCTACCATGGCGCCACCAGTCACAAGCTTCCACTTTACCGCACCCTCCGCCCTTCCACCGACCCCAATCCGCGAATACCCAATCTCGCAGAGCCTCCTGCCGGTGGTGACACTCTCTACACATCCGCAGCTGCGGCTACAGAAGCCTTACAGCCTGGCAGTCCCACCACATGCATCGCTTTCGCAGCAAAGTAGAACCATCACACTGCCATCAACGCACTACTACATGCAAATCGCGCCCACCATATCCCGAGAGCTCTCCATGGGTCGCGCTTACAAGATGTTCGTCACCGTCAATGGCACTCGATTGACTCAACGCGACACGCAGTTTCACGCAGATTCTGGCAAGCGGACGCACATGTACGAGGGGAGCCTGGCATCTGGTGTGAATCGGATCGAGGTGGAGGTTGCTGCCGCGAAGGTTGATGGGGATGGCAAAGGACTTGACGTGGAGAAGGTCACGATTTTTGCCAACTTGACGAGATAAGCGTAAGAGGGCGCGATGACGAGACTGTCGTATTTTTGTTACAGCTGCCGGCTCAGAGACTCAAGTGTTGAGTTTCATTGGGGCAGTGATATTGCGGCCTCGTTATACTGGCTGGCGATTGGTGGACGGAACTTGAACTGACAGCAGTATGGAAATAACGACACAGCAATGAGCCCATCGCTGGCGACAATGCAATCTGAACAATGCTCTCCTCAAGTGTCTCTCGTACCACCTCATACCTACTCTGACTGTCTGACTTCTTCAACAAGCACGTGATATATGAGCTAGCGAAGCTTATTCCACTATCGCTGGAACTTCGAAGCCCGGCGCCCGCCAAACGAATCTGTGTTTCGACAAGACCTTCAGCCCATCGTCCGTGCGAGCATCTTCCAAAGGTAGCATCTCAATTGCATGCATACCAAAGCCAGCGCCTTCAATTAACTAAAAGCAGCGCCAGCGCGCAGTCGGTCGCCATGTCTGACGGTACGTATCGCCTCGAAACCACGCAATGCTCGAAAACTGACGGTTCACTCTCAGCCGACTTCGACAAAGTGCGCGCGGCGCAGGCGGAGCGCAACGCCTCTTCAGGTAAAAAGAATCTCATGGACACGTCGAGCCAGCGCAATAACTCCGACAAGGCGTCGCTCACCAAGGCCTTCGACCGCGACCTCTACGATGATGACGACAGATCGAAGTACAACACCTCAATTGCCGTCAACGATGACGACGATGATATGCTGGACGCGGAGGATGATGGAGAAGGTGGAAGATTGGTTGGCCAGTACACAGCGACCGCTGCGCAAATAGGAGAGTGGGCGCATGGCGAGACTGAGGAGGCCGATATTCTGGAAAGTCGAGAGAAGCAGGCACAGATTGCGAGTCGGGAGACAGATTATCAAAAACAGCGCTTCAAGCGTGGGCTCGACGGCGATGGAGAGAAGACATACAAGGAGGTCATGGCAGAGCGAGAGCTGCAGCGGGAAGAGGAGCGCGTAAAGAGGCTGATCCAGGAGAAGGAAAAGGAGCAGATCGCGGCCGACAGCGACAGTGATATGGAGGATGTGGAACATCAAGCTACGTTGACGGAAGGCAATGGTGCGGGCAAGGACTCGGACTCGGACGATTCCTCCGACGAAGACGAGAAGGCGAACGGCAAATCCACAGCGGAGAGGAAGAAGCGAAGATGGGACGATGAGGGAAAGACAAATGGTGATGCGAACGGCACCTCTGAGGGCACAAACGGCGCATCGAATCGGAAGAAGTCACGCTGGGACTCATCTGCTGAGGCGGGCTCCGAGCAGAATGGTGTCAAGAAGACATCTCGATGGGACGCTACCGCAGAGCCGGAAGTCAAGAGCGGCAAGAAGTCATCGCGATGGGATCAAATCACGGGGGATGACGCCGAGGAGGAGGATACCACTGAGGTTGCATTGCCAGTTGCGCCGGGCTTTGGCGCAGATGCTGGTGGACCGAATGCCTTTCAATCGGACGAAGAGCTGGACGCGATACTGCCCAAGGAAGGGTACAAAATCTTGCAGCCGCCTTCGACCTACAAGCCCACTCTCACTCGGCGTGGTGGCGGGTTCATGAACCAGCAATCAGTCGATCCGCGCTCGATGGGCAAGCAGCTTCCTTCAGAAATTCCTGGCGTGGGCGATCTTCAATTCTTCAAAGCGGAGGATATGGCTTACTTTGGGAAGCTGGTCGACGGTGTGGATGAGAATGAGCTGAGTGTGGAGGAGCTGAAACAGCGCAAGATCATGCGTCTGCTTCTTAAGGTCAAGAACGGTACTCCGCCGATGAGGAAGACTGCGCTTCGTCAACTGACGGACAATGCGCGCACATTTGGCGCCGGACCTCTCTTCGACCAGATCTTACCACTGCTCATGGAGAAGAGTCTCGAGGATCAGGAGCGACATTTGCTTGTCAAGGTCATCGATCGTGTTCTCTACAAGCTGGACGACCTGGTTCGGCCATATGTCCACAAGATTCTCGTCGTCATTGAGCCTTTGCTCATTGATCAAGATTACTACGCTCGCGTTGAAGGTCGAGAGATCATCTCCAACTTGGCCAAGGCCGCTGGACTTGCGCACATGATCGGTACGATGAGACCAGATATCGATCACGTCGACGAATACGTGCGGAACACAACAGCTCGAGCATTCGCTGTCGTTGCGTCAGCTTTGGGCATTCCCACACTTCTGCCTTTCCTGCGAGCTGTCTGCAAGAGCAAGAAGTCATGGCAAGCGCGACACACTGGTGTGAAGATTGTGCAGCAGATTCCCATTCTTATGGGTTGCGCCGTGCTTCCTCATCTTAACGGCTTGGTTGAGTGCATCGGCGAGAATCTCAACGACGAGCAGGCCAAGGTCCGCACAGTCACAGCGTTGGCAATCGCCGCATTGGCCGAAGCCTCCAATCCATTCGGTATCGAGAGTTTCGACGACATTCTCAATCCTCTTTGGACTGGTGCGCGTAAGCAACGTGGAAAGGGTCTTGCTGGTTTCCTCAAAGCTGTTGGATACCTCATCCCTTTGATGGACGAGGAGTACTCTAACTACTACACCAGCCAGATCATGGAGATTCTGCTGCGCGAGTTCCAAAGTCCCGACGAGGAGATGAAGAAGGTCGTGCTCAAGGTCGTCAGTCAAGCTGCAGGCGGAAGTGGTGTCACAGCTGCGTACCTGAAAGAGAACGTCCTGGATGGGTTTTTCAAGAGCTTCTGGGTACGAAGAATGGCTATCGATAAGCGCAACTACAAGCAGGTCGTCGAAACCACGGTCGATCTTGGCAACAAGGTCGGCGTGGGTGAGATTGTTGAGCGCATCGTTGGCAACCTCAAGGACGAGAGCGAAGCCTATCGCAAGATGACTGTCGAGACGATCGAGAAGGTTATTTCTGCCATGGGAGCTGCAGACATCAACGAGCGCCTTGAAGAACGCCTCGTGGATGGTATTTTGCATTCCTTCCAAGAACAGAGCGTCGAAGACATTGTGCTGCTCAACGGATTCGGCACCGTGGTCACCGCTCTTGGAACTCGCTGCAAGCCGTACCTGCCACAAATCGTCAGCACCATCCTATGGCGTCTGAACAATAAATCTCCCACAGTTCGCCAGCAAGCTGCGGATCTCATCACCCGAATTGCGATTGTGCTCAAGCAGTGCGACGAGGATGGTCTGCTGGGCAAGCTTGGCTCTGTGCTCTACGAATACCTTGGTGAAGAGTACCCCGATGTGCTGGGAAGCATCCTTGGAGCCATGCGGAGTATCGTATCAGTCGTTGGAATCAGCATGATGCAGCCGCCTATCAAGGATCTGCTCCCACGTCTGACACCTATCCTCAAGAATAGGCACGAGAAGGTGCAAGAGAATACCATCGATCTGGTGGGACGCATCGCTGATCGTGGACCCGAGTCCGTCAACGCTCGAGAATGGATGAGAATCTGCTTCGAGCTTCTCGACATGCTCAAGGCCCACAAGAAGGGAATCCGGCGCGCAGCCAACAACACATTCGGTTTCATCGCCAAAGCCATTGGACCTCAAGATGTGTTGGCAACCCTGCTCAACAACCTCCGCGTCTTGGATCGTCAGTCGAGAGTGTGTACAGCTGTGGCCATCGGCATCGTGGCCGAGACTTGCGCGCCGTTCACCGTGCTACCAGCGCTGATGAACGAATACCGCGTGCCAGAGCTGAATGTGCAGAACGGTGTCCTCAAGGCACTCTCCTTCCTCTTCGAGTACATCGGCGAGATGGGTAAAGACTACGTTTATGCCGTCGTACCTCTGCTAGAAGACGCACTCATTGACCGCGACCAAGTGCATCGGCAAACAGCCGCCAGCGTCGTCAAGCACGTTGCTCTCGGCGTGGTCGGTCTCGGCTGCGAAGACGCCATGATGCACTTGCTCAACCTCCTCTGGCCCAACATTTTCGAGACGAGCCCTCACGTCATCGACCGCATCATCGAGGCCATCGACTCCATTCGTCTGTGTGTCGGTACGGGCGCGACCATGAACTATGTCTGGGCGGGACTCTTTCATCCTGCAAGACGAGTGCGCACGCCGTACTGGAGACTGTACAACGATGCTTACGTGCAGAGTGCGGATGCTATGGTGCCGTACTATCCGGCTGTTGATGATGATCAGATGAAGAGGCCGGAGCTGATGATTGTGCTATAAGGAGATCAGCAAGCATGGAGAGTTCGGGAAGGATAGCTGAAAGTGGGATCTGGGCATGGTGGAGTTTCGGAGGGCTTGTGTATGAGCAAATGGAGTCTGGCGCAAAGTGCGCGCAGTCGTCGGAACTGCTTCATCTGTAATTAGTCGTGGTACGACAGAGCTGGAGTCGCGAATGAAGCGACCGATGCAATAAGCCCCTTCTCTCTTCAAGGCATACATTGTTGCAGACGCCTCAATGGCGATCGTTGCGGCTCAGCCAGAGACACTCCAAGTACTGCTGAAGGATCACCTTGGCGGGGAGCTTTCTGAGCTGCGACCTACAAAGACAACATCTCGATGATTTTATCATGCAGGCTGCGATTCCTGGCTCCGGAACAGGATGAACGAGCAAGACGAGGAAGATGAAGAAGACAATTCGCCTCTACAGATAGCAGCATCTCAAGGCAACTTGGAAGAAGTCCTCTCGCTCCTCGCACAACGCGCAAACCCAAACGACCCACCGAAAGGCTGGTACGGCAGGACTGCCCTCCAAGCCGCATCTATTCAAGGACACATTTCAATCGTAGAAGCTCTCCTAGCAGCTGGGGCCGATATTGATGCTCCAGGAGGCAATAACGGCGGACGCACAGCTCTCACTCTGGCAGCTGGAGCCGGCCACGAAGAAGTCGTCGACAGACTACTGGCACACCACGCGAGAGTTGATCCTACACCTCATCGATACTGCGGCCGAACACCACTCCAAGCTGCTGCTGAGGGAGGGAGTATCTCCATCGTTCGTCAGCTCATCGACCATGGTGCCACGGTCAATGATGTGATCGCACATAACTTTGGACGGACGCCTTTGCAGGCTGCCGCCGAGAATGGACATGCGGACATCGTTGAGCTATTGCTATCTCTGGGCGCGAATGTCGATGCGTCGCCGTCGAGATACAAAGGTGTCACGGCTCTGCAAGGCGCGGCTTTCGGTGACCACCTTGGAATTGTTCGACGTCTGTTGCGTGCTGGTGCCGATGTGAATGCTTCGGGTTCGTACTATAATGGCGCAACTGCGCTTGCTGCTGCTGCGGAAAATGGTTATATTGAAGTCACGAGAGTGCTGCTGGAAGCTGGAGCGGATGTTGGAGGACTGGCGGGGAATAAGAGACAGACGGCTTTGCAGATTGCTATTGCTAGAGGGCAGATGGAGCCTGCGGCATTGCTCGAGCGGTATCGAACGAATTCATGATGAGCACGGAATCGTGACACGGTATAGATACCCAAGCCGAACCTCCGCAGTGCCGCTCCAGCTCCACTGCAAGAGTTGCACTTCCCTGGCATGCAGTGTGCAATTTGAGCGGGAGGGATCGAATGAACGATCTGATGAGCAAGAGCATATGACAAGGTACGCAGATGATGCTCAGGCCATGGTCTGATGTTGCTGGTATGTTCTGAGTTCCCAGTGGGAGAGTGAGGCCATCAGGGCCCAGACTCTGACCCATTGCAAAGCTCAAGGCCTGTATACATGACCTGGTTCTTACCGGACACAAGCAGCTTCTGAACACGAATAGCCTTGGATCAGGCGATGGTGGTGTGAGGCGGTTGAGGACTCTGCTCGCCCTGTGCTAGCATTCTGACAGTCAGATCTCAATGTTGCATGTGCCATGGATCGATGACTACGAAATGGCGGCAAATGCCTCCATTGCTAATAAGTGTAACAAGGCAGGGCTCCTGACAGAGAGTTTGGGTGGACTGATTACATGACTTCTATACCTCTTCTTCGTCTTTCTCAGGACATCGTACTGCATTCGTCACGCAGATCTTACAGCTCCCAACCATTCTTTCCATGGCTGCGGCCGCCTTTGCCGACTATGTAAGTCCTTCCCTTCAACCGCCTCCTCTCCCTTCCTCGTCGCTGACGTGTTTGCAGACGTGCTTGGCGCCAGACTCTTGCAGCAATAACGGCTGGTGCAACGCGGCCGTGGCGGAAATGCGACGGCGTATGTCTCTCAATGCGAATTGCGTCCATTCTCCGACTGACCAATGACGTTGAATGCATTGCAGGTCTACGCATGTCGATATCCTTACCCCAGTGCGTGCTGCTTGGTGTGGGCTTCGACCATAAGTGCTGAATGGTGTGATGCATTGCAACAGCCGCGTAGCGAACAGATGCTAATAAGAATTGTGTGAATGAGCCGGAGTCGTTGTCGGTCAGAAGATTCTGCTCTTGGCCGCGCACGACGGGATCGTGGTATTCGATTCGCAAGAGATGGTCTACTGAGTCAAGGTTCAGGCTAAACTGAGGTGCATCTCACTCGTTGTCTTCTAGGTGATGTTGAAGGAGATGGGACGAAGAAGGTCTTGATGTTTGGTAGTCCCGGCGGAGCCAGCGCCGCCAAGCGGCTTATGTCAGCGATGTTCTCCGCCCTGCCCGAACGCCGAAATTTCTTCTACCACAACTTACACACACTCTTCATCAACACGACCATCGATGCCATCGTCCCAGACACGAAGCATCGTTATCACCGAGGCAGAGTTCCGATGCATCGAGACGAGCGGTACCCACTCCGCGAGTGACTGACCTCACTTCTCCAGGTCCAGCCTGTCTGGTAAGCATACTTCCGCACTCTCCCACCCCTCCCTCTTTTATGATCGAATACAGCACATTTGCTAGGCACCTCTAATGTTAGTGACCTCTGGTCACGATGATTTCCACGGACTATCTGAAATTCTTCACCTTTTGCACACGATTTCACAGCATCAATATGTTGAGATCAGCCGCTGACTGGTACACAGGTTTCTCCTCACGTGCACTGCTGAGGCTGGCAAGAACTGCTTCTGAAACATGCCGTGTTCTTCATACGCATCTGTGATATCATCTCTCCAAACACGTCACAAGCTTCATTCAGCGATATCTCTCAGCATATCGCAACGCACCTCGCGGGCGACGTTGTTCGCCAGAAATCAACATTCAATTATTCTCCGCTTTCCCGACCTGAGAATTGCAAATTCGCAAGGACTGTGCTCTCCGCTCTCTTGCTGTCCTCGTGAGGCGCCTGTGCACCTGATTGCAACAGCTGCGGTGACTACTATGAGTACTTTGCACTGCTCGATTTGAACTGACATGCATGTATCGCTCACCCATCGCTCACCGCCTCTTGAACCCTTTCCCGCGCATTTCAAGCAGGTCTGCTGCGATACTGTCCGGGTAGCCCAAGAGCTGTGGCAGGGTCAGATGTCTCTGCAGCTGGCCAACACGTCTCGCACATGCAGACCGCAGCAGTTTGACACCGACCGCGACATCACATTGAACACGAATTCGAGGAAGTTCTTCAGCGTCCATTCTTCACTGCGTCAACTCGTCGGCGCTGCGCACGCTGATTCTCAAGTCCATATTGACACCTTTCGCATATCAACTTGCGGCCAGTGTTCTTGTTCGATGGTCGGAGCTGTCGCGGCGACTTACCATGATTTGCAGGGCAGGCCGATCCTGCCGGCTGCACGGCACGGCGATCTTCGTGTATAGTCGTGCGATCGACATGCCGCGTAATCAAGCTTCAGGAATCGTTACCGGCACTGTTCGAGGTGAGCTTATCTTCATCTCCTGTTTAAAATCAAGAAGTACTTCATCATATGCTGTTTCCGATCGACAGCCCCATCATGAGAGATGCAGCGGAGAAAGCAAAACGCGCAGGCCGCTGTAGCCGTTGTCGAAGCGGTTCCCGGGTTTGCGCAGCCGATACGCACAAGCGGCTGACCACGTATGCTGGTATGGACGGCCTGTCGTGCGACTGGGGTTGTATCGAATGCGAAAAGCATTCTTTGGTGATCGAGCATCTGACCGCATTGACGTTTCAGAACAGGTCGTGCACACTGTCTTTCATGAACAGGACAGGGCTGACACATGTGGTGGTGTCTCCACCGCGAGACGCGACGAACACAAGTTCGTCTCCGGAGAATCAGACTTCGGTCGAGGGCAAGGTTGGCGTTGCTTGTCATTGCCCGAAAAAGCTTCGCCTTTGCATTGCCGGATCTGGGCCCGAAGCCATTCTCCGCGTGCACCTTTGCATTCCTGCCAAGCAATACCACCACGTCGCGCATTCTCGTGATGATCGATGTAGGAGGAATCGAGACATCGGCGGTATAACAAGGTAAACCACGCTGAAGAGAACTCAAAAGTAAGCAGCCGTCCGCAACCCTGGAGTCGAAGTGCACCCGAGATTACCTTTCAAAGGACATTACTTAGCGCTGATTCGTTTGACGCCCACGCAAGCCGGAGCCCTGCTCGCGTCGCCCTCATTTTAATCACAAGGTCCCCTGCCGACTTATCCCTCTCTTCGACCTCCTCTTTCGCCTCGCACAACTCTTCGATCTGTGGTCGTCGCTTTGGTCGTCGTCGCCGTTCATTTCATTCACCTCCAGTCATTCCTTATTCAACACGTTCGTTCGAGACCGACATTGCTGTGGCGACGATCATTGGACATCAACAAACACCGGATTCACCAAGGAATCACACCACAATCAGCAGCCCTTGCGCGACGAACATTTTCTCAACCGATTTCGACGTGAACGAATTCAGACGAAACAACAACATTCGACAGGACTGAACATTGACAACATGAAGTCTTTCATCACCGCGGCAGCATTGCTCGCCGCTACGGTGTCCGCCGATTTGTGCCAAGAGGGTGTCGTAGATACCAATGGTGAGGCTGACGATAATGGAATGGCGGTCGACGTCGACGAAAACATGTCTAACCCGAGCACCAGGCAACTTCTACTGCCAAAAGGTCAACGCCATCACCTACACTGGTGTAGGCCACGATGGCTCCTACAACAAGATCACCAGCATGGACCCAACCACTGGCGCATGCAGCAGCGCCCCATATGGATACAGCGGTAGTCTCTCGCCTCTCGACGAAGAGGTCTCCATTCATCTACGTGGTCCCCTGCTGCTGAAGCAATTCGCTGTTTACATGCCACACAACTCGTCTACTTCACCACCTCCAGCATCCAAGGCTCGCCGCCATGTTCACGACAAGCGACACGGTCACGCACATGCGCACATGCACAGGGAGAGGAATGCAAAGGAGGAGAAGCGTGCTCTGGGCGATGTCGTGTCCGCCCTGATTGACGGAAAATGGCAGACGTGGGCGAACAACTACAATGGTGGTGCCGCTGCGGCTGCCGCTCCGGCTGCCGAAACTGGCGCTCCTGCTGCTGCTCCAGCTGGTCCAGCCGCTGCTATTGAGCCCGTCAACAAAGCTCCTAATCCTGCTCCTGCTCCATCCCAGGCGCCCGGCGCGAACAGGGTGGGTGGTGGCTCATCATCGTCCTCATCTTCCGCCTCCGGTGAGAAGTCCGACCCCGCCGACGCAACCGGCAACTGGGCCCGTCAAGCCTACTACAACTCCGAAGCCGCCATCGCCGAAGGCCTCGTATTCCTCAATCACAAAGGCGGCGATGGCTCCGGCACCTGGGACATGACATACGGCAACTCCCTTTCCTACGCTAGCAAAGACGGCACGGCGGGCGCTTCATCTCCGCAAATCCTCGCAGACACAACCCTTGCGTCCTCCACCGAAATCGTCATCATGACCGACCAGCCCTGCACCGACGGCAGCTGCGGCTACACGCGCCCCGACACTGTCGCACACCACGGCTTCGACGGACCCAGCAAAGCCTTCTTCTTCGAATTCGGCATGCCCGACGACGGCCAAGGTGGTGCTTCCGAGTACGACGCCGTCAACATGCCCGCCATCTGGATGCTCAACGCCCAGATCCCGCTCACTCTGCAGTACGGCGACGCGGAGTGTTCGTGCTGGACCTCCGGCTGCGGCGAATTTGACGTCTTCGAGGTGTTGGCTGCAGGCGACACGCGGTGCAAGAGCACCCTGCACGGAAACGTCGCGGGTGGCGACAGCGATTACTTTGAGCGCCCGACGAGTGGTACCATCAAGGCTGCGCTGCTGCTGTTCGACGATAACATCCACATCAAGATTTTGGATGATAGCACGGAGTTTGGACCGAATATGGGGGCGACGTTCTTGACGGAGATGGCGGCGGATACGATGGAGGATTCGGTGGAGAAGTTGGTGAGTTTGTTTAAGCTTGGTGGGTAGATTGGGTGGTTTGGAGAGGAGATTGAAGTGGAATTTTGACGATTGCTGTTTTATACCGACCCTTTCCTTCTTCGCTGCGCTTCATTTTTGCGGTTGTTGGGAGGAAGGTGGGCATCGGGCGAGTTGGACTCACAGCGATTGAGATATCCTTGAGATATCTTTGGGTCGCGGGCGTTTTGGTGAGTAGCTTTGCTCTACTGTTCTGGATACCGTACTATGTCTTCACAACTCGATCGAACTGTGCCTGCTTTGCCACTGGACTCGTGTGTGCGGTAAGGCTACATTTTCACATCCCTCCCAATGTACTTGAAAGATCGGAACGATCAGAAATGCTCCCTCATGCTTGCTGCTTGCCATTATTTCGCTCCACATCCGCTGAGGCGGAACCCGCAAGTGAAGGGGCGAGACCATGCGCAGCCTTTGCGCCTTATGCCTCGTCCTGAAGCTATCTCTTGCTAGGGCTTCCGTGCCTGCGAGGCGTGGAGGTTGAGCCGTTTTGCGCTCTCCTGCGAGCGGCTCACGATCTTGGAACCCCGTTCCTGGGCACCATCGAGAAATCCAGAAAGCTCCATTGTATGTCTGAAGGTGGGCTTGAGTACTTCTTCTGCAGTCAGAGTGCAACGTCCAGCGCAAAGTCTCCGTTATTGCGCATGGCCTTTGCGACTTCACCTGCTGGGCTGCTCTCGAGAATGCGAGCCTTGACTATGTTGCCGACGAGGACGCCACGGATATGTTTTTCGGTGGCTTGGGGAATCTCGTAGGCTGTTGTCGCTAACATAGCCAGACCCGCGTCGTCGAGAACTGTATTGATGATGGAGCGGCGAAACTTGCGGTTCGCGAGATTATTCAAGCCGGCGATGAAGTATCGGTCCGCGATGACTGCCATGTCGATGTGGAAGCATCCTTGGTCGACGTGGATGTCAAGCTCGGGTTCTGGATTTGCATAGTCGTAGTTGAAGTGGTAAAGATAGTGCACGAGGGTTTCCACTTTCAACTCGTCGTGCTTGGAGAGGTCGAGGACGCCTTCGCTGGACTCCTGGTGCTTCAATCAGCATGTCGATAACTTGAAGACTTCCCACTCGGCTCTTACAACTGACCTTAGTAGTACTATGGCAGCACCTCTTGAACACATCCGAGTGCACGGCTAGCACGAACTTGTGCACCTTCCATTTGCGGTCGCCGCACTTGATGGTGAAGTCGGAGAAAACCTCGCTGTTGTAGTAGCTCTTGAATTGATCGCACAGATCTGCTTTGGTATCTTTCATGTCCATCTTCTTAGCTTGATGATCACAGGCGAACTTGGTGTAGTGGAGAAGGAAGATCGACGATAAGAGAAGCTTGGAAAGAAGCATGCAGCGGAATGAAGCTAAGCTCGATTTGGATTTGGCTTTCGAAGTGAAGTGAAGTGCATGAATTTCACGAATAAAGCTTGAAGATTGATCGGAGTCTGATCATGAATCGCACCACACCCACAAAAGCTCATTGTAGAGCTGAGTTCGAAAGCACCCAAAGTGCTTGATGTTCGCTGTTCGATTCAGCATCCTGCGCCCGGCCGTACTTTCCTCCGCAGCCCGCTCTGGCACTGTCTCGGCGCAAGAGTCGTAGTGCTCATGGGCATAGACTTGATTTCTGAACGCTCTTGAGTGAATCGGAGAGGACGTCGCTGTCGTAGTATTCCGAGAAGCGGCCCGCCAAAACCTGTTCAGTCTCCAGGTCGAAACGGACCATGGCTGGTGTTTGAGGATTGCGTTATTGCCAATTGGTGGAAAAGTTGTAGCCAAGTTGAAATCTGCGGATCGGAAGAGCGGGAGAAGTGTCGTACTTGAAGAGATCGAATGCCGATTCCGTTGGCATTTAGCAAACAGCGAGTGAATGCTCCTCAGAGCACACATGCGAGTCTTCACACACAATAGTTTTATGCAGCAGCGAGCCACGAAACGCCTTGCATGACTTTCAGGGATTTTCAGCACGATGCTTGGATCGTGCTGAAAATCCCAGATCAGCCGCATGACAACGACCATGACCATGATCTGGCACAGTACCCATACAGAAAGACTCCATATGTGCTACTGCTAACTGAAGCATCAACGATGCTGCTTCTCTCGCCATGAAGATCTCCAGGAGATCTGAGGTTGTCTCGATGCTCGAAAGGGAAACTCCTCGTATCGTGGTACAACTGCTAAATTTCCAGAAAAGGGGGGCTCGTTGCGAGAGCAGGTCTGTCCATGCCCACGAGCCTCAAGGATGATCCTCTCGTGCTCTGTGATCGATGAATGTCGCACTGCACCAAGCAACAACACTCTGCCCCCCGCAGTCGAGTCTCATGTAGTATATCCAGTGGAAGCGCTCCGTCGGAGTGTTGACTGCTGGTGCTGGATGTCGCTGATGCGTTCGAGCTTACACCCCCTCAATCTACCTCTCTCGACTTCGTGTGCGACGCAATTCATCTCCCACGCATCCTCTTATTCGACGTAGCATCCTCCAGACGCCTGTTCAAATCCCGACATTGTCCTTGGAGGCCGCGGGCGATGTCGACCGCAAATTCAGCCTGTCCACCCATGGCCTGCCACAATGCCTTATGTTTGCCCTGCTCCAGAGGTAGTCGTTCGATGATCAGGTCAATGAGATCCCGACAGATATCCTTGGTAGCATGTGAAACTGAGTACGCCTCTAGTGCGAGCTTTGCGAGGTCTGTGTCTTCGTCGTCTTCCAGCATGATGCTATCCGAGAGGTCGATGAATTTCCTACAGGCGAGATCGTTGAGCCCGTCGAGGAAGTACTTGTCTGCGATAATGGCCATTTTGATGTGGAATGAGAGTGCGTCAAATGGCGAGTTGTCTTCAAGCTCCTGACACTCGTAGTCGAAGGCATAAAACCAGTGCACGAGGGCTTCGACCTCGCCGACTCCATGTTTCGACAGATCGAGGACTCCTTCTCGTCCCTCCTAGTGAGTGCTGTCAGATTCTGTCGGAACTGTTACAAGTGCTCCGGCCGCTTACCTTAAAATTGCCGGAGCAGGCGCTTGCCAGTACTCTCGAATGGACCGAGAGCACGAACTTGTGCACCTTCCATCTGCTTTGTCCGCACGAGATCGTAAAATCTGACAGCGCGTCGTTGTTGTGGAATGCGGCGAAGCGCTGACGGAAGGCGTCCCGGAAATCATGGTCATCGAGAGACGACATCTTGCGCTGGACTTCCGATGCCCGAAGGGCCAAGGTCGTGAAATGACGTGGTCGGTGAGGTGGCGCGGCTGGTGGCGATCTTGATTCGAAGGCGGAGTCGAGTCGGCGAGGTGGTGAAGTGTTGAGACAGTGAAGTGTGAATTACGAGGGAAGGTAGACAGGAAAGTTCAGGGTAGCCGAAGCGAGCTACACTAGATGCGCTTTCGGAATGAAGTGAATGGAAGTCACATGAAAAGTCTTCAGGACGACACCACCTTCCAGCAGCCGGCCATGTGACATCTTCTGTGCAGCTTTCAGCCAATGTACCTGGCGACATGAAGCGTGACCAGAGGCCGATGTGCTCGAGATGTGGGAGGGACCCGAGAGTCGTACGATGCGATGGAGCTGAAGTGAAATCGAGGTGTTATCCGATGTATGCAAGCCACGCAACGCTCCTCGTGCAGTTCTTCCATTCCCGAGCCCCTCTAGCTCATATCTAGTCCGTCGAGACGATATAAAGAGCTGACACCATGTATTCCTGTCAGACGCCGGAGGAGATCACTCGCTGCTTCAGCTTCGATAGGCGCAGCGCTGGGTAACCTCATTACCATCCGTCGGCCCACCCACCACTCGACCTCCTAGACCTCTCAGACCTCTCAATTTCCTTTGACATCGCCAAAGCGACGTCAGTGGCAAACTCGCCTTGAGTACGCATCGCCTGCAGCACTTCCTTTGATTCCATCTTTTTCTCCTCCACGACCACATTGACGATGTTGCTGCGCATGTCTGCAATAATGTCCGGGCTATCGTAGGCCTTTAATGCTAGTTCGGCAAGCTCTTCGTCGTCTTCCAGATCGGAGAGGCTGAACGCAAAGAGCTCTTTTGCAACCGTCACTAGACCTGTGACCAAGTACTTGTCCGCGAGTAGTGCCATGTCGATGTGAAAGCAAAGGTCCTCAAAGATGCTTGTATCGTCCGCCAGTTTGTATTCCCAATGGTAGAGAAAGTAGACCAGAGCCTCGACCTCTTCGACAGCATGCTCCGATAGATCAAGATTGCCTGCTTGCGCTTCCTTGCATGGGGTCAACACGTAGCACCACCGAAATTCTGACTGCCCACTTACTTTAAAGGCACTCTGGCAGCATTTCTTCAGGACATCGGAGTGGATCGACATGACGAATCTGTGAACTTTCCATTCTGTAGAGTCGCATTTGATGGTGAAGTCGGAGTAGGCATCATTGTCGTAATATTCCGCAAATCGAGTCCGAAGAGTGTCTCGTGCGTCCTGATCCAGATCCATAGCTAGAGTTTGACAATGGTGTGGTTTTTAGACGGAACAGAGCTGTCAACTAAGCACAGCTGAGGTGAAGACGGCCAAGCCTAATCTGGGTCTGACGGTGAAGTGAGGTGAAGTGAGTAATTGGTGTTCACGAAAAGGTCGAGTGCCACGATATTTCCAGCAGCCAGTCACAAGCGAGCGTATCGACGACCATGAACCGCTCATCAGAAGCTGTGACTTTCAGTCGCATACATTCGAACAAGCGCGCACACATGTTAGACTTACACGGAGATGGCTTCGGAGATTGTGATGGCTGCATGATCATATTTGGAGTATCCGCCGCCTCGATGGCAACTGTGAGAGAGCTGTACTTACAGGTGGTCTTTCGATCGGAGACGATGCCAACATCCACGAATTTCGCATTTTGTACGCCTTCAGTCATCAAAGTCGTGCCTGCCACAGCAATGATGCGGCTGAGATGAAGTCCACTTCATGCCCTAGCCGTTCACCAGCCATCATCAGAATCCTGTATGATGGGGGATCGCTCCCACTCTGCACGAGAACGATAGGCACCGCAACCATGGCAGCTCACGAACGTGCAATTGTCCGAGAAGACGTAAGAGAAGATACGGCCGCAGTCGCAGCAGCAACGTATCCTCTGAGGTGTTGCAGCAGGGACTGCGTTGCCGAGAGCTTTAGTGCGCAGCTTCTTGGTAACTCGAAGAGAAAGTTCTGGATAGTCGAGCATCGTAGCCTCCAACTCGTCGCTCATGCCAGGGGACTGATCGTTGACGATCATATCCACAATCACATCCTTGATGGTTTCTGTCGGTCCTTCATAGTCGAATGCCAGTGCCGCGGAATCTGCAAAGTCTTTGGGGCTGCACTCGTCTTCAAGCGCGGATTCGACTTTCGTGGCTGCCATTCGGTGCAGCAGCCGAATATTGTACTTGTTGGCCAGTACGGCGACGTGGACGTGAAGAGCGGGCGTCTGCGAGAATGGAGTGCGGAGGTTTGCGGTATCGTAGTTGAATGTGTACAAATAGTCGACGACTGCATGGACTACATCTTTGTGGTACTCAGACCAGTCAAGCTTGAATTCTCTTGCTTCCTGTGGTATTTGTTAGTTAGATCTTCACGGTCGGGCCCGGAGGATGTGCGCACCTTGAAGTTTCGCCGAAACATCGCTTTTAGCACGTCTGAATGCATAGCGAGGACAAAAAGATGTACACTCCAGGTCCGCTCGTCCGAGAGGATGGTGAAGTCCGCCGTGACGCTGCAATTCTGCATGTCGGCAAGCATCGCCAACTTTTCTCCGTATTCCGCCATATTGATGCACCGAGCGCGGCGAGCGTTGGCGAAGTTGATGGATGTTGTTATGAAGAGGTCGCAGTGCTTGAAAGAGCGCGCACTGCATGTGCAGCTGGCCGAAATTCCATGGCGCGACAGCCGGGGTAAAGCCGAAAGGAAATGAAGTGAATTCAACGTGGGCTGTTGTTTGCTGAAAAGTACCGCGGCTCGCTCGAAGCGATACCTTACTGTCGCCGTGTCAGCAGGCAAAGAGCAAGCGAAGTTCACTGTGTTGGTTCTTAACGGTGCTGACACATGCCTGATACGGTGCAAATGCGGTTTGGAATGCCAGCAGACAGTCTCACTATCCACCAGCACATGTATTCAGACCTGCGAGCTCAGTAAGAACAAACGACATGACCGGCTGCGATCACGTACCAACGACGAGATGAAAGAGGCCTGATACGAAACCTGACACTTACAGACATGAAAACCCATCGACTTGAATGTTCGAATTCAAATTAGCTCGTAGCTTCATTACACATTTAAGAAGCAGAAAGAGCTGAAGTCTGCATCCTCGCGCCCAGTCCTCCTCAAGTACCAGTAATTCCCAAATGTCTGGGATCTGATTTTTTTCATCGCCTCGTGCGGCCCAAGAAGGCGCAGTATCAACGTCGACCGGATTGTTCGCAAGCCTGGTTTCGCTCGCTCGGGGTAAAGGTATCGGAAAGAAAATTCGGAACATCGCTCGGAGGATAGTATATCGTAACAAGAAGGAGGACAACGTGAGCACAACGCCACTTGGATGTCTTGGTCGGGTGGAATCGTACGCGGAACATGGAGCCGAAGGGAATCGAATCGAACCTAGGAAACTGCAACAAAGTCATACAACGTCAGTCTTTCAATCATCTCGTTCGTGTAGAGGTTGTTGGGTAGCGCTAACACTTCCACCTGTTGCCGCAGAGAGTGCACTCGCAGAAAGTCGTGAGGGGTTCATCGGCGGATCGAGTTTGGGCTTGTGAGTAGGAGACGGCGCTTCCCTTGCATTTGCCGCAGGTCATGCTGCAAAAGGTCAGCATCATTCAATGAACGCAAACAAGACCTTGCATCGTCCGCCGTCTGGGGGACGAGCAGAGAATGCAGGGTCGACTTGAGGTCAGCAAAGACGTACGTTGTTGAGATAGCCTTGGCCTCCTTTGGTGTCATGGACTTGTTCATGTTCTCCTTCTCGATCAGGGCATCTTCTGCACGCTTCTCAGCGGACTTGAGCTCCTCAGAGGTCATTGCCACTGTGGACTGTCAGTATGGCAAATGTCAGTCCATCCACCCGCCATCCGAAGCTCACCAAACTTCTCCGGCGGAATCTCCTCGCTAAAGACATTCTTCCGCAGTAACGTGTTGCTCCTCATCTTGAGGTTCTGGAACAAGCTTCGCATCTTCGTCTTGTACTCGGCATTCGTCTCCTGCTTGAAGTGCTTGAACGCCGCAACTTCCACTTTCCGCGCTACAGTGAGCACCGCATCGGGCGACTCCCTGGACATGAACGCGATGCCGTCGTACATCAGCTTCAGACATCCGTCGCGCACCGCGTCGCCAGTGATCTTGTGGTCTACCCCGTCCGCTCCTGTGTTGCGCTTCTCCGGATCGACCTTACTCTGTCTCGGCGCGGATGCTGGCTCTTTCTTCACCTCTGATTTGGAGCCATTCGGCGCCGGACTGCTTGTACCACTACTCCGTCCGTTGGCCGCGCCATTGAGAGCCTTGTTTGCTGGTGCGGGACTGCTATCTGGCCGCTTCTTCTTCGACTGCACCTCTTGCTTCCACCTGTTCACCAGCCGAGTCGCCGTCTCGCTCACTTTGGGATCCTTATTCTGTCTTAATTTCGTGACGGCCACGCCGATTTTTGACTGTCGCAGGAGGTCCTCGGTCGCTTTGAAGGTCTCGAGTGGCGCAAGAATATTCAGGAGGGAGCTGGGCGGATCGCCGGAGTCTGCGGCCTTTGCGATCTGCTTTGCGACTTCGTGGAGCTGCTTGGGATCCATAGTTGCCATTTGGACGAGGACTGGCGCGTCCTATGCAGTTTCGGTGAAGTGACAGCGGTGAGTAAGAGGCGTCGAGCGTCGTTGATCGTTAGAGTGTTTGCGTGCGAGGATGAGGCTTTTGTACAGGTAGATGTTTGTGAGATGATGTGCGCAAGAGCACACGCGAGGTCTGGGGAAGCGGCAATCAGCCCGCGCCAAGCAATTTTACCCCCGGTAGCTCCTTCCTTCACATGATGAAGGTGAAGACGTCCGACGACTCATTGCAAGATGAATCTTCGATGCGCCATCGCGCGTGCGGAAACAGCTGTCAGACCGGCTCTGTCAGCCAGATATCGGCTCATGTCGGTTCTCGATCTCTCCCTTCGATCCGATGGATTACTGACGGGACAAAGTACCAGCCAAAGCACATTGGCAAGCTCCTGCAAACATAGCTCACAGCTATGCGGGTCAGCGATACCGCAATCAAGCACTCGAGCCTTCTCAACGAAGCCTCACCTCCTCAAGAAGGGTGGTAAGCCATCAAAGGAAGAGAAGCAACCGTCGTCTAGCTCCGCCCCTGCCGATGACCCCTTCGATCTCACCAATCTCGAATCCGACATCGCTGCTACGATCGAGAAGCTCAAAAATGATCTGTCAAAGCTTCGTGCCGGAGGACGCTTCAATCCGGAGACCCTAGAGAACCTCCGAGTTCAGCCGGACAAGGCCTCGAATCAGACGGTGAAGTTGAGCGATGTGGCTCAGGTCATACCGAAGGGCCGGACGGTGCAGGTCCTAGCAGGAGAGAAAGATGTGCGCCCCCTTTCCGTATAAGCTTGCTGTACTGGATGATGCTGACCGCCTGTACAGCATGTAAAACCAATCTCTACAGCGATACAATCCTCCAACTTGTCACTCACGCCCCAACCCGATCCCACGGGCTCCAACCCGCTGCTACTACTTCTCCAAATCCCCCCACCCACCGCGGAGTCTCGCAAAGCTGTTGTAGCAGAAGCAGCGAAAGCAGGCGAGAAAGCAAGCACAGCCGTCCGGGATGCAAGGGGTAAGCAGCAAAAGAAGCTGCGTGCAATGCAAGTTGGAAAGGCTGCGAGGCCGGATGATCTGAAGAAGGCGGGAATGCTCATGGAGAAAGCGGTGGAGAAGGGCGCGGCGGAGGTCAAGAAAGTGGTTAATAATGCGAAGAAGGTTTTGGAAAGCGGCTGAAGCATAGTGATCAATCTATGGTGGCCATATGCCGGGGGGGGGGGGGGGGGGGGG
>JYJE01001254.1:115648-126169 GCA_000983655.1 Zymoseptoria brevis
AGAGCTGCCAGAATCAGCTGGTACCTCGCGGACACTATTTGTCATGCTTGGGCTCTGATGTTCCATGGAGTATATGGCCAGGCTCTTGGGGTCATGCGGCCATGCATGAAGTGGACGACAGAGAGAACTCGAAATGCCGGCATCTTCGAGTCGATCGTCTTTGAACCATCAGCTCCTTCCTGCGACCACCAATGGAAGGCAAAGTCCAATACAGTATGTGTAACGGGAGTCCTTCAACCGAGTTCGGCGACAACGTGGTACATTTCTTTGTCACGCAAGCCGCGGCGATTCATTGTCTGGCTGACGACGCATACGACATCTTCAATGACCGCGGCCCGAGCTTTCCTTTGTCCATCTGGCGATTTCCAACCGATATCTCAAATATGGTCTCTGAAGGAGACACCTTGACTCAACGGACATCCTAAGGGTGGAACATGTCCAGTCCTCAGCCCATCGCAGCATTGAAGCGGCCACCTCTTCGCAACGCCGGATCTTCTTCTTCCTCCTCGTTACGACCTCAAGACGCATATGCTCACCCATACACTTCACCTTCCGCAGCTTCTTCGTCCTCATCGCTGAGCGGACTGGAGCAATGCAGTCCTGGTCATAACACGACGTCGTTCCAGGACTTCATAAAACAGACCCGTTCGATCAATCCGAATAAGCCTCTTCCGCCCACGCCACTTGCATCGCCACCTTCTCTCGGTCCATCGCAGGATGGAACCCGTGCGGTCAAGAAGCGGTCGTCAAGCGTTTACAGCCGGACGCAGAGTCAATGGCTTCCCACCTCCTATCCTTTCCAAGACCCGGATTTCGACGTCGATCCTCTACCACCACTCAGACCGAAAGATCATGATGACAATCCCTACAAGCTTCGAGACCTTCCGCCAGTAGACAATACGAACTTCCTCGAGCCACGTCCATTCGCGCCACTCCTCATTTCGCCGTCCTCGTCTAACGGCGACCTTCGCCCAGAGCCTACTCCTCTTGCACTGAATGATACCACGGTTTTAATACCGCAGGTACCGTCGCCAGCGAAATCGACGCCTCGGACCAAAGCGAGACTAATGTCGATCTCCAAAGCAAAACGAGACGCAAAGGCACCTGGTGCAGTGCATTTGCTGCCTGAGGAGTTGAGAGCTCAGAATGCAAGAAGAACAGAAAGACATTCAAGACTAGATAGTCTGGACATGCTCGGCCTCGGCGGCCCGCCACCGCCACCGCCACCACCACTGCCTGTCTCTACTGTCAACGGTCAAGCGTTCGCGGAGAACAGCCGGAGATTATCAGCATCTCGGAACAGCGAGCGATCTGACGGTACATACGATGTCTTGAAGAACAGCTTCCATGTAGGCACAGGGCCTTCGAGGGAAATGCTGCCACCGCAAGACTCGCAGGAGAGGGTGACACTTAAAGTTCCTGCAGGAGTGAGACCAAGACGTTCGGACGAAGAAGAACGCGGGAGACCACGGGAAAGGATTCGACGGGGCAACGACCTCTCCGTTTCGCCCAAGAAGCTCTTCGTACATGACATGTATCCCTATGAAAAGGCAGGAAAAGCGCCGAGCGAATCGTCCAACGACACCGCTGGATATGACTTCTTCCTGGCTCAGTACGATCGTCGACCCTCTGCTCCGCGAAGTTTCACCACGATGTCCTCCACGGCTGATAACGATGAGGAGGTACGGCAGCATATGAAGATGGTCCCACAGCCGCTCTTCCAAAGCAAAGCTCAAGCACATCCGCGAAAGGAGAGTAGTGCAGGAGGCAGCCTTCTTTCGCAGTGGAGGCCCAATGCGGCAGGGAGTCAGGAAAGCTTCAGCTCGGGTAAGTCGAGCGGGTTTCCGCTCAGATTGTCGATGGAGTCTCTGCAATCTATTGGCACAGGAAGGGACAGTAAAGGAAGCACGACTGGTATGATCCCCATATCGCCACCAGTCGGCCAAGGACGGCAGACCGAGCAGAGGAGGAATATCGACGACTCGGATAGAAGAAGGCGAGACCCTAGATCAGAGAGACCTGCGCTACCAACTATCGATCAGAGCTTCGACACTTCGAGCCCTCGGCCATCCGCTTCCTCATCGGTGAGAGGGAACTCAAAGTACGACCACCGTCGCAACATCAGCGAGACGTCCACCCAGGCCAGCCAAACCAAGACGCCTCTCTACCAACGCGCAATGAACGGAGTGACGAAGCACGTACGCAAGACCTCTAAACTGTCAGACACTTCAACAACATCCACCGCCAGTCCAATCGCCGCACCAGGTTCGCCACATCTCCTTCCCAGCCCGGTCAAGAATCTGCCTTCTTCTGGCTGGACGGGCTCTGCGAAGGCGACTTGGGAAGCCGCTAAGTCTCGTGCTCAGCGTTCAAGGGCGAGCATTTCCATCCCGGCGCCGACGAGACTGTTGGCTGAGAGAATGGAGACCTTGTCGGATAGGCACGAGGATTCGTTTCCGGGGCTGATAAATCTGACTTCGATCAACGGACTTGGAACGAAGGTCATGGAGAACTTTCGCGAAGGCAAAGCGGCGAAGAGGAGGGAGGGTTTGAAGAAGATGATTACTGTTGTGGGAGTTGGGAATAGGTCTGTTGGGCGCGGGACGAGCGAGGCTAGTAGTGAGGTGGAGTGGGATTCGGAGTTTGAGGATGAGGGTGGTGGGCGGAAGGGAGACGGTGGTGAGGATTGGTTGTAGATAGGAAGTTGATGTATGATGTTGAGAGCAGGTGTGAGATATGGCGATTCGATCTCTCGTTCGCAGCTGTCGATCCGAATCGATACCAAAGACAGACCGCTGGACATCGCTCTCGTCGCTGGTTTGATGCCTGAATTTGTGCCTGAAGCTTTGGAACGAAGGTACCTCACGTCAAGATCGAGCAAGTCGGCCAAATCAGACTATCCTATCGACAACGATGCAAGAAGGCCGTCTCCTCGCACATGGCAAAGGATATCTTCTTCATGGATACAAATTTGGATACCGTGAGGAAGTCGAACACTCGGCGAAGATTGAAACGGACGGGATGATGTGTGGCGATAGATCACACTCTAGATTCGACGCTAGCCTTGCTTAAGTAATGGAAGCCAGCAGCATTCCCGTCAGGTTCGGTTTCTCATGAATGTCCGCGGGCCTCGGAGCTCCCTCCGCCGTCGATTGGAGATCGATATCCGCCTTTTCCTGCTTCTCTCCCCCACGGGATAGGAGGACTTGTGCACATTAACCAGACAGGTGAGATTCCCTCGTAGGTCAAGCAGTGTACATGAAGCTGACTACGATCACTCCGCAGTGCTGGGGGCGCTCGACATTACACCGCGATGGCGGCAAGCATGGTTCCTTTACGCGAAGTGGTAGTTTCTTCCTCGACTACCGAATGTCTTGCTCCAACTCACGATCATCGTAGTATGAGACGCTGGAAAAGCAAGACCTGGAATGGCTGGAAGATACGCTTCGCCAGAGGTGGCGCCGGCTTGCTTCCCTAAGCCAGACTCCTGTGCAAGTCGAAGCACCAGTGGAGAATGGCGCTCAGATGTCCATGGGACCACATGATATAACGAGCCAGAAAAGTGCTGCCGATCCTCTGTCAGACCATCTCAATCGCTTCCGCTCCCACGATTGGGCGTCAACCAAGCTCGGACCATGGCAACTTGGTCCTATGAGCTGAGACGTATGGTCAACCTCTGCATGGCCGATCCAAGACCAGTAGCCCTCTGGTGGGGATCAAACCGAATACTGCTCCACAACGATGCTTACCGCGCGGTCCTGCAGGAACGATATCCGCGGGCACTCGGGAAGTCGGTCAGCGAAGTCTGGCACGATGTGCCCTCTTTTCCGGCGAACTTCGATGTGATCGATCTCACCGGGAAGCCGGCCTTTGGTGAGGACACTTTATTCTTCGTCACCCAGGACGATGGCAGGGTCTTGGAAGCATGGATTTCTTGGGCCATAATGCCCCTTCCCGCAGAAACGCGCAACGTTGGCTATTATAACTCATGCAGCGTTAACACTCGACAAATTCTATACGAACGGCGAATGTCCACGCTCCTGACGCTGGAAAGGTTCACCTCATCAGTTGGCACGGTCGAAAGCTTCTGGCCGAAGATCATACAAGGCCTGCATGCAAATCACGCCGATGTTCCATTTGCTGCCTTATATGCTTTGGAAGTCAGCGATGATCGACTGTCGAGACAACTGGAAAGGAGTGGGAAGGAGCGGAGAGGTAGCAGCTCTAGTGATGTGTCTTCAGGCCCCAGCTTGGACGGTCTTTCCTCTCCGTGGATACTTCAGGGGTTATTAGAATCTGCATCGGATCCTCTGCAGCTCCCGCAAAGCATAGATCTCGAGACTGCGAAGGAGACGTTTGGGACATCTTTTGAGATCGCGCTCCAGACTAGACAACCGCAGATTCTTCGGGGTTCCGACGGGACATTTCCGCGCTCGCTGCAAGTCAGGGCTGTGTCCCGTGCGTACGGAGATCTTTGCTCAGAAGCAGTGCTGATCCCAATTGCTCGAGGGCGCCAGAATGCCTGCCTTTTGATTGGAATAAACTCTCGGTGTCTTTACGACGACGATTATGCACGATTCATCTCGATGCTGAAAAGGCAGTTGGCGACGTCTCTGAGCGGCGTCGTCATGGCAGAAGAAGAAGCTCGTCAAGCCGAAAAAGACCTCACACAATTGACCGAGAGGCTGAATTTCAGCGAACAAGACGCAAAAGCCAAAGAGCGTCGATTCCGATCCATGGCAGATCAGGCGCCAATTGCAATGTACGAATTCGGTCCTAACGGCGAGCTGGAGTATGCCAACGACAGCTGGTATGCACTGACGGGACACCCTCGTGGTGATGTCTCCCCGATGTCGTGGGCTGTCGCTGTTCACCCCGACGCCCGCGCCGAGTTTGACTCCCACTGGAGTCGACTCATGGCAGGCGAGAATATCCAATTTGAGACTCGTTTGTCAAAGCCTTTCGTGAGTGCCGGTTCAGTGCACGCAGGATTTGAACGACGCATCTGACGCATATAGATCTCCGACGAGTACATCGGCGGTGAACGTTTGCAGGGGGAAACATGGGCATCTTCTTTCGCCTACTCCGAGAAGAATCCTGATGGGAGTGTGCGGAGTATCCTGGGCTGTGTGGTGGATATCAGTCAATATAAATGGGTGGAAAGCTTTTTGGAACGGCGGACCGCAGAGGCATTGGAGCTGAAGCGGCAACAGGAAGTAAGTGTCATTGCACGCGAGTCCATGGTAGTGCTTGGTCCACGCTGCACGTTTTTAAATCAAGTTTTTCGTCTTCTAAAAATTTCACAGGCCTTCATGGATACGACGAGTCACGAGTTCCGCAACCCGCTGTCGGCAATGTCGCTGTGAGCTCGCTCCACGCTATGCCTTTTGCGACATGTATCTCCCGCTAATATCTATCAGCTGCGTTGAAAGCATGATCTCGACCTTTAAGCACCTACTGAAAACTTCTGGAGAACCAATCATGGCCTCCCGAAAGAGTATCGAATCGGCTCTAGACAACGCTGAGACGATGACCGCATGCTTGGTCCATCAGAAATGCATCGTGAATGATGTGCTCACTGTTTCGAAGCTAGGATCCGGACTCCTCGCGGTTTCACCTGTTGCAGTACAGCCTCTGGCGGAGCTCAAACGAGCCTTGAGACTTTTCGAGGGCGAGCTTCAACAAGCGGACATCGTCTTGAATCTCGTTGTTGATCAATCGTACAAGAACCAAAAGATCAACTACGTCTCCTTAGACCCGACACGTTTGCTACAGATTCTGATCAATCTTCTGACGAACGCAATCAAATGTAAGAGACTCGTCCAGGATTCGATTGCAAGCACGCCTGCTGAAAGATCTGATCAATCAAGTCACCAAAGATGCACTTGTGAGACAAATAACGGTCACAATATCAGCTAAAGAAGAACGCCCAGAGAGCAACGATGGCGTTACATTCATACCGAATACCGGAGACGACAATGCTCGACTCGAAGTTGAGGAGTCGACTGTCTTTGTCCAAATCGCAGTCAGGGACACTGGGCGCGGCATTGAGCGACACAACCTCGACCACTTATTTCAACGCTTCCAGCAGGCTTCTCCAAAGACTCACGTCGAATATGGCGGTTCCGGACTGGGTCTGTTCATCTGCCGGGAGCTTGCCAAAATGCAAGAGGGGCAAATCGGGGTCTCGACCAGCTTCGGCAGAGGTTCTACCTTTGCATTCTACGTCGAAGCGAAACATTGCGGAGCGCCGGCGGGAGATGGAACGCGAGGAGAGCAGAGGAGCGTCCCAGCCAAGACGAAGACAATCGATGCCAACGGCAACGGCGACAGCGAGCGGAAAGCTATTCTCCTCGTGGAAGATAACCTCGGTGAGAGTTTCGATCAGAACCCTGGGATCAGAACCCTGGCCTCCTATTTCACATTCTAACCACAATCCTTCCCCTCTATAGTGAACCAAAAAGTCATGGCCAAACAACTCCGTAACGCAGGCCACAATGTCACAGTCGCCAATCACGGACAAGAAGCTCTGGATCACATTCGCACAACACACTTTTGCGTCCCCAACGGGGCAGAACTGGACATCGTGTTGATGGACATTGAAATGCCAATCATGGGCGGTCTGGAATGTACGACTCGAATACGAGATATGGAAACGAAGGGCGAGATACAGGGACGAGTCTCGTTGATTGCAGTGACTGCGAATGCGAGAGCGGAACAGCAGAAGCACGCGATGGGTGTGGGGATGGACGCGGTTATCACGAAGCCGTTTAAGATGGAGGCTTTGAAACTGGAGATAGAGAGGGTTTGTGGTGGGTGAGGTGGGTGCTGAACGATGGTATGAACTTCGTCCATGGAGGTGGAGATGGCTTCTCATGGAGTTGTACTTCTGTCGTGGCTGGGTGGAAAAGCGGCGATAGTACTCTCGCCTGGACGTTTGAGAACAGCACGTTGGAGGTCATAAGCATGGCAGACTTCGCTAGCCACTGACGGAGAGCTACAGCAGGGGCTTGAAAGAAGAGCGATAACAGCAGCGAGAAGCTGAGGAGCACGGCAGACATGTGGTGAACAGATCACAGGATGTTCGATCCACGTTGTAAAACTTGGCGCCAGCCCCGCCTATATGTCGACAGGTCCTCTCTACCATATGCATCGAGCTTACGAGAAGACCACGAAAAATGACTGGCAGGACTTCCATCACAGATGATGCTGGTGAAGACGCCTTCAAGAGCATCTGCAGTGATTAAAGCTGGGATGTCCGGGATGCTCCGGAAGGTTGCTACAGTGGCAATTGGATCATGGAGTGAAGAGCCGACTGGCACTCTGTTTGATAAGGCCTAGAAGACCGTCTCGCTCTGACAATTACCTCAATCGATCAATTCAACGATCACAAAGTTTTGTAAATGTGCGGAGGCTACCAATGCGAATTGGAACAAGCTCCCTCACGAGCACGGCGGCACGAAGGTGATCGGGGGAATCGTGTTTGCTCGTTGTGTCTATGTGTATCTTGACGGTTCGTCGTCTTGGGACAATTCTCCTCGTCATGCCAGCCATGGCCTTGTCCCAATCCAGCATGCTGGCCATCACCACCGCTCCCACTCAAAGTCATTCATCATCGGGCTCAGGTAAGTCCGGATAGTAGGCCTCTCTAGGTTCATCCTCCTCCGGTTCATCCTCTTCAGGCTCAGGGTCGGGATAAGTGGGCTCTGGTGGTGGGTTCTCGCAGTAGTATCCTGGAGTTTCGACATCTTCATCGACATAGACACATTCCAGATAGCGGCAACAGGTTTCCGAGACGATGCTGCTACCTGGCACGCATGCGAACGACTGGAAGACGCACATGCCGGCGGGCGAGGGCGTACTAGCGAGGGTGGAGCTCGTAGTGCTGGATGTGGTGTCAGAAGTCGTGGTGGAAGGCGATGTGGTGGCTTCCGTGCTTTGCACGGCCAGACTGCTTGTCGTGGAGGCCGTGGTTGCTGCGGAGGACGAGGTGCTGCCGTCCATTGGCGGCGCACTGGCTGAAGTGGAGATAGATGTGGATTGGCCGGCCGAAGTTGAGGCAGGTGTGGACGATGTGCTGGTGTCAAGTGTTGAAGATGAGGACGATGTGGTCGAGCTTCCGGCGGCGGTCGAAGCGCTGGCAGCAAGACTGGTAGATGAGCCTGAAGTGCTGGATTCAACTCGCACAGATGCCGTCGAGGCTGCGGAGATCAAGGTCGTAGAAGTCAAAGTTCTAGTAGAGGACGATGTGTACAAGGTGGCGGCCCCGGTTGTGGCCAGGCTAGCGCTTGAAGTGCTTGTGGAAAGTCTGCTGGCCGAGATCGTCGTCGACGAGGATCTTGCGGTGGTTGACAACGTTGACGAGAATGTTGAAAACCGACTTGCCGATGTAGTAGTACGGCTCGGTTGGCTGGACGTAGTGCTGGCCCGAGTTGTCGAAGTAGTAGCTCGGGCATTCGTCGTGCTGATCCTTGAAGTCGTCGTCGAAGTCGTGGGTGTCGGAGATGGACAGGCCTTATCATAGAAGATGCTCGGAGCCGAGGTACCGGCCTTAGCAACCTCTGACACCGACGCCGAGTACATGCGACAGGAGCCAGACGCGAATCGGTAAGATCCACATTTCGAATTGCCAGCGCAGCTACTCGCGCACTGGGACAGCGTGCCAGCAGGAGTGGTCTGGAGAATGCTTGCGCCTTTGTCATTTCCGTTCAAGCCACAGATTGGCATCCGGCAGGCCTTGTCGTAGAGAACGGCTTGAGATGCTGGGTTTGATTTAGCGACCACGGCAACAGATGCCGAATAAAGGCGACAGTAGCCGTAGCCAAAAGCATAGGCCAAGCAAGCCGAGTTCTTCGCGCAACTGGTCGTGCAATGAGCCAGAGAGACGTCGGGGACTGTCTGGATGATCTTGGCGCCAAAGTCAGCTGCCTTGAGGCCGCATGTCGTCGTTTGTCTCTGGAAGTTGTGAGGAGTTGCCTCGACGGCACCGCGGAATGGCACTACCAGGATGAGGAGCGTGAGAAGCTGCATTGTGAGCACTTGTTGGCGGGTGAAGGAGGACGAAGGGTAGATCGGCAGCTAGGGAAGCCCTCGCGGCGATTATATACACGTCTGCAGAGCTTGGGTCAATATTTTCAAGGCCGGGGGATTTTTGTCCCAATCGCAATTCCATGATCTTTTCCGGCCACTCCGAGTCGAGAGGCTGATTTCCAAGGCGCTAACGAGGCCGTTGAAGAATGTCGCTCGAACATCAGGCCACCACGCAGGCACCATGTGCTCATGCATTCGCTTTGCCTCGACCTCAAGGGCTACTTATTACACAGAGCCGACTCTCCTTGCTTCTGCCGGAAGCGCGTTCCCGCTCGATGTCCTGTGAGCTCGTAACAGTGCTCATCTGGAAGTATTTTGTAGGAGGACTTCCGCCGTTCAGCTCCAGGAAATGGTACTGATGGCGATGATATCGCCATGGTCTGCAGGTGGCCCAGCGAGAGAGCGGTCAATGCTAGTATATGCGTTGGTGATGTTGGTAGGGTCCGACTGTCTGCAGTCAGATGTGCCAGCTCTAGATCAGCCCATGGCTCACTATACTGGTTAGATTCGCACTAGTACCTGATAGGATACCGCACGGAAATTGTCGAGAGTCACGTAGCGTGCAGTAGGGTCCGGCATCGCGAAGGCCGGAAGCTTGTCGGCGTGTCCGACTCACCGCTCGATCTGGATGAGACCGAGATGCAGCGGAGAGATGGCACCTAGCATGCGCCGTTCCTTCTTCACATCTATGGTGTCCGTCCGCGTGAGAGTCCATGATGCTGCTTTGATTCCGTCCCGCTGAGGTGTATGTGCAAAGGTCCTGGAGGCAAATTATTCGAAGACCGGTACGGCAGAGAGCTTTGCCATGCAGAGAACGGCCATGCTTCTCGACGCGTGCAGTCACGTGGCGACGAAGCACGACCGTGGCTGATGCATACCTCAGCAGCACCTGCATGCGCCACATTTTGGAAAGCAGGTCCAGGCGGGAGTTTAGATTGCCGCGTAGAACTGCGGTCCGACCTCTGTGCTGGCCAGCAATATCCCGTGGACTTTCTCGGGGTCTCCGTTGATGCAAGCCGCATAACAACGGCACCGCGTGTTGGCGGCATGGCGGTGTCAAGCAGACCCAAGCCCTCTTGTAGCAGTCCAGAAGCCCGTTGAGAAGCTCCCGCGCTTGCCTCTCGCCAGCACTCTCTCTGTGCCGCCGTAATGCATGTGTGGTGCGCGCTCACCTGTGCCTGTTCTCCCCTCGCAGCCAGACCGCCTTGGCCAACTTGTGTGTATCCGTCAGCGCCATACCTGTGAGAGGCATGGGGAGGCGGCGCTGCGCTGTCTTCGGCAGCCTCTGGACCGGTCTTTGCCGTCACAGCATTCGACAGGGTTTTCGAGCTGAATGTTGAAGTTTTCTCTTCGAATCATGGGGCGGCGAAAGGATGAAGCATATCGCCGAGCCTACACTCCGTACTCCGTTCAAACTGCACCGCCAAGCTT
>JYJE01001254.1:126278-140607 GCA_000983655.1 Zymoseptoria brevis
TCTTTCGAACTTTGGCCGAGAGCCAATCAAACCTTATTGGGTTTTTTTCAAAACCAGTCGACTATTATAGGCCCTTCGGGCCAATGAAAGTGCGATCCCGCTAAAATGGTTACGTAAGCTCGACCGGGGTTAGCTTCCTCAACTTCACGGCCAATACCTACGTCCACAATAATAACACCGAGTCCATATCGCAAGAAAGAAAGATCAAATGGCAGGGACTGGAATGAGCTGGAATACATGGCTCAGCCACGATCATCAGATGCCAGTTGCACAGCACTGATGGAGTCCAGCGCAGGACGGCTCAGCAATTCTGCTCATGGCACGACCACTCGAAATACCACTCAATGCATCGTGAGTGAATGGGTTCGGCTCAGTTGGCCTCTTGTCCATGCATGGAGCTTTTCTAAGCTCGTTAGATGCACTCACGAAGCGTTGTGAACTTATATCGAAACCTGAACGAAAATGTGCAGTCCGACAAGCACATTCGCTAGATGTGGAATGACGGCAATCTGGTCAGATGTCGACATCGATCCTGCCGGTTGCCCGGGAACGGACATACCACATACAAGGAAGGATGCGCTGTCTACTTCAGCTCCTCGCTTAGAGTTCTACCTCAACTCCCCATGCGGGGAAGAGCATCGAGATGGTAAGATCCACCCAACCTCAGTACTGATATATAGAGAGATCACGACTTGGCCCTAGACCCCGCGCAATCGCACCGAACCACTAATTCTCATTATCACCTCTACACTCAATACCATCATGCCTTCGGAAGACATCGAATTCAAAACTTCAGACAATGTCACTTCTTCGAGGATGGGTCGTCACACCCGCCTCGTTCGACGGCAAATTGCCTTGCCTAGTCATGGCACATGGCTGGACTACGTTAAAGGAGATGGACCTTAACACCTTCGCCGACTATTTCATTTCCAACTTGCCGATATCCTGCCTTGTGTACGACAACAGAGGTTTCGGCGACAGCGACCAAGCGACGGGTCAGCCACGCCACGAGATCATCCCTCAGCTGCAGCAGAGCGACTACTCTGATGCCATCACATACGCCTCGTCTTTGCCGGAGGTCGATCCGGATTGCATCGGAATTTGGGGCAGCTCTTACAGTGGAGGGCATGTTCTCCACGTAGGTGCAGTGGACCGTCGGGTCAAAGCTGTGCTGTCGCAAGTGTACGCATCATCTCTTCTTCCACCAGAGTGAGAGACATCTGGATCATTGCTTTCGCTGATTCATACAGCCTACTCGCCAATGGTTGGGAGAACTTCAACCGCCTCATTCGTCCTGACTTTTCCGGTGGGGTGAACGCTTCATTTGCAGAGGGTATGTCGCTCTTCGTATTGTTGCGTATGACCGCGAGCTGACAACAGCTCGCTAGACCGCCCGGGCCGTCTCCAAGGAAAGGAGCCAGCCCTTATCCCTGTCGTGGACGTCAATCCCACAAAGCCTTCTTCCTTACCCATCAACTACAAGCGAGGACTGACATCCGACCCTAGCGTCGAGCTCTTACGCTCCAATGATCCCTCGCACATGGTTTCGAGAATCTCTCCGACGCCACTGTTGATTACCATTGCGCAGAACGACGTTCTGACTCCCACGGATATCGTCATTGAGACGTACTCTCGTGCAAGGGAGCCGAAGCAAATCAACATCATCCCTGGCGGCCACTTTGACGGATACAGCGGGCCTAATTTTGAACGCAATGCGGTTACTCAGGCACAGTTCCTGAAGACTCATCTCTTTTCTTAGATGTTGAGCGGCTGAGACATGCCGATGGAATGCGCAACGACAGATGATACTCGCTCTGAATGATGGAAATCCTCTCAATGTTAAGACACCTGAACGACTCCGTGCTGCCTGAGGCAGGCGTGCTGAGTCAGCATCCAGATTTCTACCCTTACAATTGCCGTTGCGCTTTTCAAGTAACAGATCGCTGCTGGACCTCCTACATAACACGGCATCGTGTCAGTCGAGTATCTCTTTTCATCGCGCCTTCAGATTGCGAACGATCAAATGTAGGTGAGATAGCTCTCACTTGTGGTGATGGATCGCATACCCACCGTCGAGACTCAGATGACCCCACGAAGATCCTTCGGAAGGATGCAAGTAATGACCTGGAGCTACAGACTTCGTGCCTAACAACAGCTTGGGTCTCAGAATGCTAGGAGGCCCACAACAGCTCATCAGGCCCGTTATGGCGAAGATCACCACGAGCTACATGCTCCGCTTACCGCACGTATCACTGTTGCAATCGAGGTAACGCAGCAAGTAAGAAGCAAGTCTCTGCGCCAGACTGTTCCTTCTTGCAGACTCTACCGAAAACCTTCAGCCGCTACTTAATCCTTATGCGAGACGAATAGCGGATCCTCTGGTGCTGAAACCTGCAGCAGGCCATAGTCCTTCGGCGTTGTGTTACTTCGCTTCCTTCAGCCGCGAGCACTGTTCTCTACACCTTGATGGTTCTAAGCAGATCGAACCGAAGACTCAAGACACTACCGCACGGAAAGCTACGTTTTTGAGGAAAATTATCATCATACGGCCAGGATAAATCTAGACCATGGGCGAGGTACTCCCAACCGCCGACGAACACACCGATGTCATCATCGTGGGAGCAGGCCCAGCAGGCCTGATGGCCAGTCTCAGTCTATCGGCCTCGGGCATTCCGCATCAGATCATCGACAAGCTCGGCACACGAGCACTGAACGGACGTGCCGACGGCTTCCACCCGCGAACGCTGGAAATTTGGAACAGTTTCGATATCGCCGACAAAGTGGAAAGCGTTGGCTATCGCATGAGTGAAATAGGGTTCTGGGGGCCTCATCCGGATGCCCCAGATGAGATTGTGCGCCAGCGGCGCGATGTCGTCAACGGCGGTGATATTCGGCAACAGCGTGGCATCACTATTCATCAGGGTTATATCGAAGCCGCTTTGATGGAAGGAATTAGAGCTCAGAATGGTCCTTTTGTGCAGAGAGGGGTCAAGCCGAGTGCCCTGTCGCTGGACAACCTGTCATGCAATGATCACAGCTCTTATCCGATCACGCTAGAGGTGGACCACCTCAAGGAAGAGAATCTGGAGCTCTGGGGAGGGTTTCCTCATTCTATCACGCCTGCTGGTCAGATCAAGGAAGAATACGGCTGGACTGGTGCTTTTGGTCGAGACTCGGAGGACATTGTACCTCACGTGAGCGGTGTTGAAGGACGAAGAAGAACCATACGTGCGAAGTACCTCATAGGCGCAGATGGCGGGCATTCGTGGGTCCGTCGCCAGTTCCCTGATCATTTCTTGATGGAGGGGGTCACCAGTAACTCGGTCTTCGGTGTGGTAAGCAAATTACAGGGCAGAGGCGGGTCGGCGGCTTTGAGTTGTCCACTATGATTGCTAATGCTTTCCTCCAGATCGACATCATTCCTGTGACTGACTTCCCGGATATTCGCAAAATCTGCACCATCATGTCCGCTCATGGCTCTGTCCTGCTGATTCCACGCGAGAATAATCTGGTGCGACTGTACATCCGGCTCGCAGACGGGCAGGACAACGCCAAACAAGTTGCGAGCCTGGAGACCGCCGGCAAGGCTTTTAAGATAGCCCAGAAGATCTTCCAGCCCTATGAAATTGGGTACAACTACTGCGACTGGTCTACTGTGTACACCGTCGGCCAGCGGATCGCGAATCACTACTCCTACGCTGATAGGGTGTTCCTTGCTGGAGACGCTGTCCATACGCACACTCCTTCCGGGTACGTTCGCCCAAGCATGGGAGGCATGGCGATAAGAACAGTGGCCTGTTCCCACAATCCACTGAAACATACGCTGACTTCGATGCTTTACTCCTAGTGGACATGGATGTAACGTGAGTCAACAAGACACATACAACCTGGGATTCAAGCTCGCTGGCGTCCTACAAGGCCAACTCGCTCCGTCCGTTTTGTCGACATATGAAAGCGAACGCAGACCGATAGCTCAAGAGTTAATTGACCTCGACACGACGCTGGCCAAGATCTACACCTCAGACTCTCCCGCGTCATTCGAAGAGGTCAAACGTATCTATGCTAGGGTCAGCGATCACGGATCCGGGAATCACATCTGCTACGGGTCGAGCCTGCTCGTCGCAGCACCAGAAGCATGCGAAGTCAGTCGAGCTTCTGCACTCCGACTTGGACAGCGCATGCCCGATGCCGAGATCATCAATCATGCCTCAGGAGGCCTGAGCAGTATTCACGCTCAGCTGAAAACCAACGGGCGGTGGAGGATGCTCGTATTCGCAGGAAGCTTGAGTGACGAGGAGAGCATCAAGCAAGTGAACCCTACTGGTGGAAAGATCGCAGAACTGCTTGAAAGCGTCTCTCCCAAATCGGACTCTGCGTCCACATCGAAAGGCATCCAAGTCGTGCTCATTCACGCAGGAAACCCGGCAGATCTGGAAGTGGGCGCATTGCACAGCGTCTACTATCCCTTCAACAAGACTACAGGATACGACTACAACACCGTCTTCGCGGCAACTTCAGTGGCAGGCGTGAACGAGAAGAATGTATACGACATTCTCGGCATCGGAAAAGACGCAGGCGCTATTGTGATCATTCGCCCTGATCAGGTTGTTGGTTGGATCGGCGGAGTCTCGCACTTGGATCGTCTTCGGACCTGGTTACACACTTTCATGGTCTTGCGGGAGTAATGTGTTTAGCAGTGCTGTGCGTACACTTGTGCGGCCCTAACGAGTGAGGTTTCCTTGATCATGGAGCATGCCAGCGTCCATGATCCAGACTTGTGTTACAGCATCACGTATACATTGACTGATCTACAACATCGGCCCCAGCTATTGGCTGAACAAAGTTCTAGAATCATGAAAACGTCTCCAGTCCGTATCTTCATTGAACTGGCACAGCTTGTTGCCCGATCAACAAGAAGCAATATACTCCGCCAACTCCTTCAAGTTCTTTGCCCCAACAATCTTCGTCAACGGCAACTCGGCCTTCGTCTCCCTCTTGATCCAATTCCGCAACTCGACGGCCACCAAAGAATCCAATCCCAACTGACTCAAAGGCATCTCCGGCGGAATCTCCTCAATGTCCATCATGGTCATATCAGCCACCTTCGCAATCAAAGCGTCCAGTAAACCGGCGCTCGATTCCCCTCCAGCACGCTTCGATTCGCTGCGGCTTGTCTCGTGCTTGTCGGATGCGTCTCCACTTGCGAGCAGGGCGGAAGTCAATGCTCGGACATGAGGCCAATGCTCCCATCGCATACCTCTGTTCATGGGCCACAGGACACCACTGATCGCGGTTCCGTCTGGGCACAGTCCGGATGCGGAACCTTCGATGGCTCCCTGGACCAGTGTTTTAATGTGAGACATCTTGAGGGAGATCCCATGCGTTCCTTTCATCTCCTCGACCATGTTCAGATTGGCCACGTATCCTGTCTCTTCGACCACTGGGAGATGTATGGTCGTTGCTGGCTGGCCGCGACTGCGACGATATTTGGTGAACGCCTCCAAGAAAGATGACGTTCCGGCGTAGATGGTCACCCCCACAAGTCCGATGATGCAATTCATCGAAGCGAGCGAGATGAAAAAGTCCAGGTCTGGCAACAGTGCGTCGAGGTTGTATGTGCCTTGGACCTTAGGGCTCGTAATCCGGGTCCAGTCTTCGTAGGTGTGGTTGACCAGGAGCGAGTCTCGAATGTAAAATGCTCCATGGACGACACCACGGACAGGAGGTAAATCCTGAATGCCCTGTAACGCTTTCGACAAGTCGTTCCGGTTGCAGACATCGCATGCAATTGCCCGCAGTCCGCTGTACTTTTCGAGGAGCTCGACCACCTCCGGACGAGATGCACCACTTCGACCCAGCAGTACGACGTTGCCCGCTCCGTTCTCGAACATCCATGCTGCCAAAGACCGCCCGATACCTCCTGTACCACCAGAGATGACGTAGGTCGCATCACTTCTCAGTAGCGGACCGGTGCTTTGCACAAGAGAGTGCGCCTCCCCAATGACGGACTCGTTTTGGCCCATCGTCAACAAGATTTTGTTGTCAGGGGCAGACTGCAACTTTTGTATGCCAGTAGCGAGTTGCGAGATGGGTAGGGTCGTCTGGCTCTGCATGAGGTACTTGCCAGCGGGGCTTTGCAGCACTTCCACAGCCTCCCGAAGGCTCTCAGTAACGAGTTGCGGTCGGTGCTTGATGTATTGGTGAACATCGATCACCCTCAGGGTGACGTTGCGGGCCATTAACGTGTGGTTCACATGACTGCCATCGTCGTTCTGCTGGTCCGCAGTTCGGAAGTTCACCCACCGCCCGAAATCCGCCACAACCTCTGCGGATTCCTGCATGAGTGTGTCGTTGTTGGCATTGTTGATGAGCACGTGGACACCCTCTCCGCGAGTTGCTTTCAAAATACCCTCACGAACCTCAGAAGCATCGGAGGAGAGGACGTTACTGCTCGGAATTCCGTATTTCGTGCACAGATCCGAGCGCTCGTCAGCTGTATTGGCAGATGCAAACACTGTGGCTCCAAGACGCTGTGCTACCGCAATACACATCTGTCCGACCATGTCCACGGCTCCGTGAATGAGAACTGTGTCCCCCTGTGTGACCTGGGAAACGTGCGAGAGAGCAATATGGGCCGTGGTGTAAGCGAGAGGAAAGCCAGCAATCTCGGAGCCCGTCATCTCAGCTGGCAACTTGACTGCATTGTGGTCGGGCAGTTGGATGTGCGTTGCCATCGCTCCTCTCTCTGTCAAGAACATGACACGATCTCCTTCTTTGAGCTCGGCAACGCTCGATCCCGTGTGGACTACTGTGCCAACACCCTCGACACCGGGAGTCGTCCATGGTAGGCGTCCATTCAGGACCTGTAGATCTCGGACATTCAGAGCTGCGGCTTCCAGTCGAATAAGGACCTCGTCCTTGTCCAAGTTTTGTCCTGCAATCTTGGTCTCCTGGAAATAGACCGTGCTCGGATCGCCAACGGTTTCAATGTTCAGCTCCAAAGCCGCTGAGGAGTCGTCTCGCCAAAGAGGCCGCTCTTTGCGCACGAGACTACCGGCGTTTAGATCAAACTTCTCTTTTGCGACCAAGTTCTCCTTCAGGCGTGGCAGCATGATCTGACCGTTGAACCAGATGAAATCCTGCTCCTCATCAGGTGCCAAGGTGCTCGTGAGCAACTGCTTTGCAACCCGGCTCACCGTCCGTGCTCCTATCGCGTCTTGTGGAACTTCGGTGAGGAGGAAGAAGTTCTTCGAGGTATCCTCCAGGCGCATCGCGCGGAGCATACCGCTGATCAAATATGCGTCTGGGTCTGCTCCCTCTGGAATAACCCACAATAGGCCGCCTGTGTTCAAGAGGGTGGATTTGAGAATTTCGAAGGATGCTTCGGATAAATCCTTGAGCAGACTGTGGTCGACTCGGTCGATGTAGATGCAGTACTGCTCGTCACTAGCTGCGAATTTGGGCAGTGTCGTAACATCTGGTACGACCGAGCAGTGAGCCTTGACTGCGTCCGTAACGGACATTGTGAAGTCGAGCGGGTCGGAGTCAGTCAACTGGCCCACTACTGTTATCTTGGCGGGTTGTTTGTCAGAGTCGACTGGGTCCTTTTCGCCCTCTCTGGAAGAACATATGACAGACATGACTGGCGCTCCAGTGGCAGGGTTGGTCGAAACAGAGAAAGAGTGGTCGATGCCGGAAAAACCTGCTTCCTGAAGAGCCATTCGCCACGAGTCCAAAGGCAGTTCCGGTCCCAATTCTGAACGATATCGATCTTCGGCGTTCCACCAGCCGGGCAGAAGTGTAAATGGCAGGGCAGCGACATCAGCGTCGACGAATTCAAGCATGACAAGCTTGCCACCTGGTTTGAGGAGCGTACGAGCGTTCCGAAGGGTGTCTTCGATATTCGGAGTTGCATGAAGGACCAGGCCAGCGATAATCAGGTCGTAAGACTCTCCTGAAAAGCCTTGTTGAAGGGGATCTTGGGAGATATCGAGTCGCTGATATTTTACTCGCTCCGTGCCAAAATGTCGAAGCTTTTCTTTGGCGGCCGGGAAGAAGCCAGCGGTAATGTCGGTAAAGGTGTAGTGCCAGGGAGCGTCGGTCAGGGCTTGACTTTCCAATGCCTCCATCGTTGCGGGCGTAGCACTTCCAGTGCCGCCTCCGATTTCCAATACCCGCATATCTGGCTTGATGCTCGCAAGAAGACGAACATAGCGAGCAATACCTTCGGCACCACGGACGGTCGGCTGATGTCCTTGGTAATAGCGGTTGAGCAGATCGTCTCGTAACATAATCTCGAGTGGCTCGACCTCGCCGTTCAGGATCCTCACAAGCTCCTCGCCCACCACGCAATTCAACTGGCCTTGGGAGCTAGTTTGAGATACATCGGGAATCGTAGCTTTCACCCGCTCCATATCCACCGACCACTCGGCGACCATGTGGCGTGCCCAAGCGAGCCATTTCGAGAAATGTGCTGGGAGATGCGACATGTCCTTGTCCTTGACGGCATTCAGGGCCTGAGCACTGTTGAATCGAAGAGCAAACCGTCAGCCTTGAGTCGCAAGAACCGTAAGAGCGTAGATAGAAGCCCCCGAGCAAGACCCGAGGAGCCCTCCGGACTAGATTCCAGGGCTTCATCACTTACCTGTAGTAGATACCAACATTGCGAACGCGAATATCTTCTTGCATCTCTGCTTCGTTGCCAGGGTTCGAGGGCATCAATGCGGCAAGGTCGGCATGATCAGCAAGCTCGAGGCTGGGACTAAATAGGAGGACGTGGTGGTTAGCAATAGCTCGGACACAGAGTGTATATGGGCAGACCAAAACCTGCAGGCATAGCCAGAGATACAATCTCGGACCACTGCAGGCCTGCAACCCTTCTGTTGTCTTACATCTTGTTCCACATGAAACTCCGTGGTATCGAGCTATTCGATGCAGAGTTGTCCGCTTTGGAAATGCATCTCAGTGTGAGACCCTCGACTTCCAATACTGGCTGTTGTAGACTTCCGTTCTCGCCGGTGGCGAACGCACAAAGGTTGAGTACACAATTTCCGGATTTCGGGTCGTGCCTTGGCATGACTGTTCCAATGGTAAAGTTGTCACTCTTGATAGTGTTCGAAATGCGGGCACGACTGATGAAGGTAGGTACGGTGGTGTTGCTCTTTTCTCCCTCGCGGCCCTGCACAAGCCCGACGCTATGATTGAAACAGTCGAGGAGCGGAGCGTCCACCGTCACCTTAAGAGTATGAAAGTCAGCAGGTTTCGCAGTCACTACCGCCGTTCTCCTCCCTCATCGTATGTGGTATGGGAAATGAATGCTTACCGGAGATTCGTCAGTAAAGAAGCGCTCGTAATCAGAAGACCGCAAGCCAACGGTGTGAACTGTTGTTCCTTTCTTCGCACGCAGGCTGGTCATGCCCTGGAACATGGGGCCCCAGTTGATTCCAGACCGCTTCATTGCTGCGTATTCCTCTTCAACGTTGCACTCGTCCAGCCGGTCTTGATCGGCGATGACGGTCTCGATCTGTGCTGCCAAAGCGCTTTCGACCACGGAATACTCAGGCTTGATGATACCGCGGCAATGCACGATCCATTCGTCAGATGGGGATAGAGAGATGAGTTCGAAACTGCGGTCCTCCGATGAATTCGACAACGGTCGAAGTCTCGTCGTCAGTTGCACTTGCTCGTCTTCTTGTATGGTCAAGGCCTTCTGGACATGAATGTCGCGTAGAAGAACGCTCGTCGGAGGAGACCATGAAGTCAGTCGAATTGCTTCTACGGCCATGCAGAGATACCCGGCCATGGGACTAGAAACCAAGGACACAAAAGGTCAGCAGAGTCTCGGACGCTTGCAAATCTTGGGAGCTGGCCAGGCTTGTTCACCCGAGCTCGACGGGGCATTAACTCGTGGTGATTTGGGTGCACTTACAAAATGACGTCGCCTCCAACAACATGGTCGCGCAACCATGGCATGTCGTCAAGAGTGAAGACCTGCCGGAAGGACTGGTCCGGATGAATGTCAGTAGGGCTCTTCCATCCGAGGAGAGTGTTGTAAGGGAATTCCGGATGAAGCTTCTGTCGTGTGAGTCGCGACTGGTGGCGGAAGGTGGCTTTGTTCCACTCATATGGCGGCAAGTCCGGGAGGACTTTGGCAAGTTGTATCTGGTTGACAGCACCAAAGTCGACGTCGAGCCCAATTTTGAATAGACGTGCAGTCAGGCCCAAGATGGACTCAACATCGTCCGCCCTCCGGACCAGTGATGGGGCGTAGATGACCTGTGTACGAGCCAGGCTCTTCAGTGTGTCTTTGATTGGATTTTGCAACGCCGAATGGGGCCCAATCTCGACCAGCACGGACGAGCGCAGGCTCTGTTCGGCTTCCTTCCCTTGAATAGAGAGCAGCTCTCCTAAAGCCTCGCTGAATCGGACGGGCTGGAGCAGATTCCGGACCCAGTAGGAAGAATCTGCGACGAACTTCTTGTGCTCGCGCATGCCCGTGACGGAAGAGACAAAGACGGTGGTTTCATCTGGCGAGCCTGCCGGCGAGTCGATGAGGCAGTGTGGTCGAATCATAGACGCATACTTCTCCGCCACTTTTTCCATATGTTTCGAGTGGTAGGCTATGCCAGTTCGGAGCTTGCGCGCAAATAGGCCACGACCTTCGGCTTCCTTTTGTATTGCGTCGATAGCCAAGTCGTCGCCGGAGATTGTCACACTGTTTGCGCTGTTGTATGCAGCAATCGTGGCATAGCCCTCGCCGTCTTGCGGTAAGAGCTCGCGTGCGCCTTCGGGACTGATTCCAACAGCCAGCATGCCACCGGAAATGTTTCCATCGTCGCGGACCTCAGTCGCTGCCTGTCCCCGGAAGAAGGCGATTGCCAAGGCCGACTTGAACGATACCATATCGGCGGCAAAAGCGGCGGCGATTTCTCCAGAGCTATGTCCCATGACTTTCGAAGGAGTGATGCCGAATACTCGGAGAAGGCGCACGAGCGCTAGCTGCACAGCAGTGCATGCTGGCTGACTGATAGCTGGCTCGTCGATGCGGGAGTCCGGCTCAAACTTGGCAAGTTCTTCCTGCAAAGACCACGAAGCACCCAGTGATGCGAGGTAACTATCAGCCTCTCTCATTGCTGTAGCAAATACAGGATGTCGGGACAAGCCCACAGCCATACGGAAGTACTGAGCGCCTTGCCCAGTGAATATAAAGGTCATATCAAGATCTCCGCTCTTGCTCGACTTAACCCCACCAGAGGCTAAGCTAGCAGCAATCGTTTCCGAGAGGGAGGAGATAGAGTCCGCTGCGAATGCTGCGCGGTATGGGAGATGAGCTCGACGTTGCCCCAAAGTGAAACACAGGTCGTTTGTGGACCGCTGAGGAAGGTCGTGCGTGTACTGCTGAAACGTGGTCAAGTACGAATCCAGGCTCTGGGATGACTTCGCAGAGAAGACGAACAGTCTCTGAGCTTGCTCGTTGAGCGGTTCATTGACGCCGCCGTTGCCTCCTTGAGGAAGGCGAGTGGAATCAGAAGGCGCCTCTTCAAGCAAGACTGCAGAGTTGGCACCACCAAATCCTTGAGGCAGAAATCATGATTAGTCAAACAGATTCCGATGAGATAGCTCCGTAGTCCCGCTCATACTGCGCCGCACGACTTGCTCCTCGGTGGCTTGGAGTGTGTGATTCGAGCAGGAGAGAGGAGGAAGGAGGATCTTACCGTAATTGCCCACAGCTACACGTTTGAATGTGCCGGCAGGCCAAGCCAGCGACTCTTTCAAGACGCAAAGCTTTTCACCGCCCTTAATGCTAGGGTTCAGCTCATTGAAGTTTGCGGTTGGGAGAAGACGCTCGCGCTCGATCATCATGATACCCTTGACGACGGACAATAATCCAGAGGCTTCCTCCAAATGCCTACGACGTCAACGTGTCAGCCGACCACTTCCACGGTCATAGATCTATCTTCAATGCTTCGCCTTGGTTGAGCTTACCCGACGTTGGCCTTGATGGATCCCAGATACACGGGGAGAGAAGGGGATCGATCCCGCCCAAATACGGCAGCAATAGCACTTGCATCGACTGGATCTCCAACCGGAGTACCAGTTCCGTGTCCCTATCACATCGGTCAGTCGCCATGGACAAAAGGTGTTGCATAGTCAATTCCGAAGAAGAGCTGAAGAAGACCGACCTCAACATATGTGGTATCTCGGGGGTCCAAGCCAACTTGCTCATGGAGCTCGCGGAACAGACGTTCATGGGCTTGCTGAGAGGGCATTGAGATACCCGGTGTACGTCCACAGTGAGAAGCCGTGCTGTTCCTAATGACTGCGCGGATGGGGTCTCCGGCCTTGATAGCATCCGCAAGAGGTTTGATGAGAAGACAGGTAGCACCCTCGCCTCGACCAAAACCGTTGGCGCGAGCATCCCAGCTGTAGCTCTTGCCCTCGGCCGATAAAGTTCCCACAGTGTCGAGCGTGCTGAAATTCTCCGGGCCCAGATTGAGTACACAGCCACCGGCTAGAGCTGCTTCACATTCACCAGACCGGACGGATTGACAAGCCATATGTAAGGCATAACCACCCGTCGCACATGCGGCTTCCAGAGATACCGACGGGCCGACCTGTTTGGTGGTGACGAATCAGCTAGAGACATAGGCATGACGAGCATACGAGATGAACATACCAGATCAAAGAAATGCGAGATGCGGTTACTCGTCATGCATGGAGCGGTGCCTAGCGCAGTGAAGCTGGAGGAAGTGGGCATATCGTCCATGAGCTGAGTGACATAGTCCGAAGCACCTGTGGCTGCGAACACCCCAATCTTCGTTCTGGCGAGGTCAATGGGTCTGATGCCTGCGCTTTCCATTGCCTCCCAGGTGCACTCCAGTAGCATGCGGACCTTTGGATCCACATATTTGGCCTCGTCTGACCGGAAGTTGAAAAACGGTGCATCAAAGGCAAACACATCTCCGGGAAGGAAGTGGCCTCCAGACGAAGTGATACAGCCAGCTCGCTCAGACGATGGGTGATAGTACGCTTTAGCGTCGAATCTCTCGGGGGGGACTGGAGACCACGCGCTTCTTGCTTGTTCGAGAAGTTCCCAGAGGTTGGAGCGACCCACTTCTGGTGCTCTGTAAGAATATCCGACGACAGCAAGGGGCTGCTGGTTATTTGCCATGGTTGATGGTCAATCAAAAGTTGCTGTGCTGTATGGATTGAACGGAGGTTGAGTGAAGTGTACTTGTCCTGCCAGAGGATTCTTGCAGCAGTGTTTCGTTCGGCTACCGGTTGAGAAAGCAGGTAAAGTGGTCAACGATGAATCCATGAGTTGGAGCCAGTTCTTTCTAATAGTGTGTGCGTGAGGGATCAAGCTTGCATCCCTTGTCATGATCAAAATCGTGATCCATCAATCTGATCGTCTGATATGATTCCAAACAACTCAGTATCCCTGCGGAAAGTGTGAGCAGCATGCTGCATGGGTTCCCGTTGCTTAGCTTGTACAAATCCATCGCATAAGCAGATCCCACTCCGAGAGTTTCCACAAGACAAAGCCCTGGTCACATGGGTTGTTGTCGAATCAGCGTTCCTCCTGAGAAGAATCGTGTGAACTTTGCGGATCTAACACTGCACGAGGCGACAGCCCTCACTCCGTCACTACCGGAAAGAATAGTCGCAAGCTGTACGCCGGGACTGACTCTTGCCTTCGGTCCACTGCAGGGTTGTAAGAGGTGCGACCAACTTGGCATAATGAGTTCGGATCTCTCCAGGGTAGCTGTTCCCTGGACGAAACTCAGTTGTGTTTCGAGAGTCTTCCTCCTGCGCTCAACGGTGCTCAGCGGTGTCGACCAGGATCAACGTCGTCGAATCAAGTCTTGCATTTCCTGTCGTGCTGACAGTCTCACGATCAACGTGGAAGCCTGCAACATGAGTAGTGATTTTGCCCATGCCTGGGTGGATCGGCTCGCCACTATGTCAATGTCGGTCATACGCGGTGATCTGGCCAGCGATCGTACCAAAGCTAGTGACGGATACACGAAATGAAGATAAGGGCAGAACAAGCCTTAGCACAGCATGATAGATCTATAGATCATATCTTAGCCATAAGGTGATGTTGTTGCCGAGATTTGCGTGCATACCGTACATACCGTACCTCGCAGTTGCCAAGGACGGCACCACCCGTCGAGCTCAACCTGGTAGACGCTCCGCATCCGTATCAGACTTCATCATCCGATCATTGCCGCAAACATCATGAAACAAAGTTAACAGCGGAACGATCCTGAGTCTACAGTAAACCTGACCGCTCACATGTTAACCTGACCGCCGAGGAATTTTGGGC
>JYJE01001257.1:0-51692 GCA_000983655.1 Zymoseptoria brevis
TCATATTAAGGATTCATTGATGACACCTCATTGATGACGTTTCATATCGACCACTCTGCCGAGCGATATGGCCGTCTGCTATCATGCGGGATGTGGCTCAGGCCGCTGTTGCAGATAACACCGAGCTGCTGGTCTGTGGTCTGTGGTCACGAGACTATATTGGCAGGTCGCCGCTCATTCGTGCGGATCCGCCGATGTGGCTTGCACCACGTGGGAATCATGCGTCGTGCCCATGTGGTATCGATTCGCGGGCAGTCGAATGTCAGGCTAGCACGGCGGCACTGATTAAGCCGATGAGGAGGCAGCGGTCAATTGGCGGTCAATTGTATGCAGATGTGCTCAGACTTGACTGTTGATCACTGTGGCGGAGAGCAGCCTGCTTCTCGTTCTGAGGTGATTCAAGGCGCTTTGAACAGACTTCAAGCCACGATGGTCCGGACCCAACCTTGCTGGCATGATGTCCGATCGCAGGAAACCTGAACCGACTGGCCCAGTCCATGGCATTTGCCATGTTGCGACAAGCGCCTTGAGAGCTTGCCTTGTGATTAAAAACGTGGCATATCATAGGGTGATCAGATACATTTCGGAGCGGCCGAGCGTGCATGCAGCGGTTGATGGGACTGGTCTGCCCTGTCGAGCGAATGCAGCAGTGGTGTGATGGCCATGCTAACGCGGATAGTCTACGGCCACTCCAATAATGTGGCGCAACTCGACTTACTGTAGTCATGTATGCTTCCTCGCAGAGTTTTGTACTTTTTGGCTCTTCCACGGCGGTCTTGCCAAGAGTATATGGTCGCAGCGTACACGGGTAGATATGGTTCTGCAGCGACGTGCGCAGCCGAGGGTGCTCTGTTGCTCTCTGAGCAGAGTATATCGATGCCCGTCGACAGTGTTTTAGTCGAAGAGGAAGAATCAAGCGATTAACGAGATGGATTCAGGTGGGTCCTGCCAAGGCTTCCAGAAGCAAGCGACCTGTGCTAGCGCTGAAAACGCACGTGACGGACGAGAACCCAAGTGAATCGGCACTCCTCGGCTGTGGTAGAAGTCTCCTCTTGCCTTCATACGCAATCGACCGTGCAAAATCCATCCGACGAATTGTATACACGATGTCGAGCCGTGGATGAAAGGCAGCACTTGAAGCACAAGGTCCGGCATTCATCGTGAATTTTCCTGGGCAGGAAACGAAGCATGCACGGGCTGCTACGGCATCCTTTTTTCCCTTCGACACGCATTGCCTCAGCTGATCAGCAAGTGTAGTAGACATGTATAGCGAACGTCTGGCGGCCTGAGTTCTGGACCGGGCAATCTACTCCGACTCCTATTCGCGAGGAACATGGGAAGAAAAAGCCGTGGCCTGACATCTTACCTAGTCCCAATATAGGCAATGGACGGCTGCAGCCAACAAGATCATGTCGGCGCGGCTAGGGGCTAGACATGCCTCTCGTCGCTTTTGACTTTCGACTTCGGAAGCCCCGAGTCGACAGGCTGAACTCCCGACAGGTCTGCGCGACGGCCTGACCTGACCTGAGTCCTGAGCGCGATTCAGCCCTCGCTTCGCTTCCAATTCTAACTTTTCAGCTCGATGGTACTCAATGGACAAGTTACGCCATCGAACCATTTACTGATCAGATTTCCAGAACCTCAACGACCGCCGTCGCCAAACCCTCGGTCATTCGTATTCTCAACGCAGACGATAACAGTGTCCTCGGTTACTTGTCTCGAGACTTCGGCTCAGCTGGACGGCGCGTGAGCACGACTGACTTGGCAAATGCACTCCTAGTCAGCATCGAAGGATCGGACAGCAGCGCCAGCACCAGCACAGCCGTCTCGGCAGTGAGTTTCATCTCATCAAACTCTGCTGCCCCTGCCGACCTCATATATCTATCCGGAGTCCTGGGAGGGAGTGGCTCCTTTCGACAGGATTTTGGACCAGGAAGTGGCAAGCAAGTGGAACCCAAGTCCCCAAAAGTGGACGTTTGTGCTAACTCCTATATCGAATAGCTTCGCGTACATTGCTGCCTCCAACCCTAGTAAGTCGCCGTCACCTACAAATGCCGCAAACGTGCCGCTCGATGTAGCTTCAGTTGGACTGATGTGATACTTCACAGCTCCCCAAGGATCCAGCCCGATTGCCGTCGACAACTCCTTCACCAGATCAACCAGCATTGCTCGGAACGCAGAAACCGCGATTGTAGGTTTGCAATACACAACAGGATGATGGCCTCGCAATTTTGCTAATACAGACGCTACTGCAGTGGACATATGATCCTCAAACTGGTGCTTTGAGTGCGTTCTGGGTCAATACTGATGGATGTAAGCAAAGCCCTCATGTACCGGAGTGTCACATACTGACTCGCTTGTGGCAGCTTTAGTTCCAACCATACCATTTCTCTTCACGGACCAAGGCTTGTTGTTCATTACTGGCGATATCAGTGCCTTTAGAGGTGATTTTGGCACGAATGACACCCCGGTCAAACTCGAGTTTGTAGAATGAGGCATCCTATATTGAAAGGAGTAGTGGGCAGGACCCCGAGTATCAGGATGACGAAGCGCGTTAGCGTTCACCACAAAAAAGCATACGGCCATGATGTATCCCGGAAGGTTGAAGGTCACAAGGCATAGATTTAGATATTCGAAGTATTCAGCTTGAGGTGGTGTTGACATGCCATTCTACACATCTACCTTATCTTGTTTGTTCCACTATCAGACCCAGCTAATTGGAGAGTGTATCGAGGACTTGCCTGTTCTGTTGCGAGCAGCCGAATTGTGCCTTCTGCCTTACCAAACTCGTCTTACGCACAAAAGCCTCCTCGATCGGCGCGATCTTGGTACGACTTAGTACCCCCTTCAGAGCCGCAGCGGACGACCCTTGTTCTTGTTATGAGGGATCCTGGCGATTCCGAGATGGTGGCGATACTTGGCCTGACCGAGAGGATAGTTCAAGTGGCATCTATACGTGCCATGCATTATTATTGTCCTGAAAAGCCTGTGGCAGCAGTCAAGGTCTGTACAGCGTTATCATCACCTCTTTTTTCGACCTTTGCCACTCGCGCTGCCATTTCCATTGGCCTTGATCGTCTTGTTCACCGTAGCCGTTCCGTTCGCAACTTGACCTACGACCTCATCCTTCACGCTCTCAACTCTTTCCACGATCTCCCTAAACTCCACACCTCTGACCAATAGCTCGCTCAGCGCCTCCAGACCTGCGACGAAAACACACAACACACTCGCTATGACAAACATGCTAATGCTTTCTCCAATCTCCAGCCAACTGCCCTCATCTCTGACTTCCCAGAAGAAGCGAAGAGTAAGATAGTCGCCGATGCCCATGACCACGGCGAACAGGCTTCCACCCCGTAGGCGTAGTCGTTTCGTCAGGATTCCGAGGTTCGCCGAGACCAGAGCGAAGGGAGCAAGGAGTTTGAGAATCAAGAGCGCGCCTTGCGAGAACGGGTCGAAGATGGGGATCAGGCGATAGACCGCATCAAGAGAGAAGGACGAGACGGAGGCGATGTTGCCGGTGGAAAAGAAGGCGGACTGGAGGATGAAGAGGAAGAATAGACAAATGCGGGCGTCGGAAAGAGTGAGGGCGCGGTATGATGAAGAGGACTCGCGAGCCTGAGCAGCGAGCAGAGCAGGTTGTAGAGGTGACCCGAGATCCTTCGGCATGCCGTTTTGTTTGTTTGGTGTCGACGGGAGGGCACCAACAGACTTCTCATGAATGCGGTGCTCCAGTCGTACCCAGGAGATGAGGGTCGTCGCAATGGCGAAGTAGAATAGACCCTCGTAAGAGATGGTGAGGATGATGAATGTGGGACCGAAGGCCAGGAAAATGATGGCCAAACGGTGGAGGAAGTGGTCGCGTGGCCGGAGGGCGTGGAGGAATGGGACGGTGAGCGAAGCGACTGCGGAGTATTAGCCAGGCTACAGTATGTCTGCGACGCAAAAAGCAAGATGAACAATCAAGCACAAGACTCCCGTGTCGACAACCATTTCGCACGGACATGCGATCACAGTTGGGCCGGATGCCCCACCACGCCAGTTGCTCGCACTGGTAGCAACGGTTTGGCATCTTGCTTTGAGCTGAACGACATCCGGGAGAAGATGGACTTCGCGGACCATGACGATCCACTTCCGGTGGAGTGCTTCGAATTGGACATCGACGGCTTCCTTTCGATTGAGGCGGTCGAGGTCTTGACTTCGTGTTGCAGCAAGATCATCAGAAATTTTCGCTCTGCCGGAGCCTTGACGAAGAGTGACCACCAATCCTTCTCTTTGACAGTGATACGCAAGGGGTTTCGTCCAATCCTGCAGCACTTTCGAGGTACTCTCCAGCAGATTTCCAGCACGAGGCCAAGGGCGAACAATATTACATAGATGGTGCAAAAGCAAAGGACCAGTATAATCTGCTGTGTGATCGAGAGGCGACGAAAGCTCTCCAGCGGATGTTCGATAATCTCCAGCACTCGATCGACATCCTCCTCGCGGTCCGCGTAGATAGGCATTGATGTGGAAGATCTAGCGATGGTAGAAATTTTCGACTGATGCCAGAAGATGTCGTTGAATATACTGAACCAGCTCCGAGGAATATCGCGTAGTTGCGAGAGGTGAAAAACGCATCGAAACATGAATTAAACGCAGAAACGGCGGGAATCGAAATGCACTTACCGAGAGTAAACCAGCCGACCACCTGCGTTCCGAGCGGCAGTCCCTTCTTTGCTTGGAGAGAAGTCACACTCGATCGTGTCACAATCATGGCCAGCGCGACCAGACCCACCTGCGGTTGTCAGCAAATTGAAGACAACTTATTTACGAAGTGAACTTACTTGGACTCCCAGGAGCGCCCTCGAAAGGCCATCATCTGCAATCCCCACTGCCTTTTCATTGCCTCTCGGCGCAGTCCTGACAAGCAGACGCTTCTCGAATGCAATGTATAGCACACCGACCATGAGGATCAAGAATCCACCAAATTGGCTGTTCACTTTGGTCAGTCGGATCAGGGCTAGCAAGATTGAACAACTTACATCAGGTTTGAGTCCTCGATTTTCAACGCTGGCAGCAAGGTAAATACACTCATCGCCGCACAGGCCGCTGCCCACGTTCCACACAGCAAGGCGTTCTTCTTGACAAATTCTGAGCCGTAAAAGAACGGCCATGCGATCGCCAGAATGTAGCTGATCGTGTAGATCTCCCGGTGGTAGTAGCTCTGAACCATGACTTCTAGCATCGCGACATATGCGACAGCGTTGAGCGCCAGTTTGGTGGCATCTCGCTGCCCGACCTTCGACAAGAGCTTCTTGCGGCCTTGGACCAATGCTTGTCGACGCGCGAAGACTTCCTCCCAGAACATGACAGGGAATATGGCATAGACATAGTATGTTATCGGCGAGTCCTGAACGAGGAGTAGACTGAAAAGTCCTACCAAGATCGAGGAGAAAGCGATGATGCCGGCAGTCGGCCTGGAGGCTTCAATCTTTCCTTCGAGCATGTGTAGATCGATGGCAGTCGTGAAACAGAAAGCGATCCAGCCCAGATAGCCTGCGGTTACCAAGGTTCGAAGGAAGAGCCATGCATAAGTCTGCAGATACCGAAGTCCACGAAGGCCGAGCTGAATGAGCTCGTCGGTCTGGATGATCGCTTGCTTGAAGTCGCCGGCATCGATCAGTCGCTGAATGGCTTTCAGACGACTCTCCACACTGTGCTCGGCGTCAGCGAATCCAGAGTAGGGCTTGTACTGAAAGACTGTAGCTTTCTTTTCGCGCTCTTTAACGTGATACATTTCCAAGATCTCCTTGGCATTCGTCAAGAGCGCCTTCGCCTTCTCCTCGTCACTAGCATCGAGAAAAGGCAACGGTAGCTCTCCAACGGAGTTGACTGGGAAGTCCAGACCCACCAGGTACGCCATCAAAGCTGCGACGTCGGCCTGATGAACATCATTTCGCTTGACGTGGTCCAGATGCCAGTCGTGAGAGAATTCGTCCTCGTGTCCAGGAGCCTTACCGTTGCTGACAGTCACTGGTTTGGCAATCCCCGATCCCCATGTGATGAGAGGGGTGCGTGTGTTGTCCGGATGTCCGTCGCCGTGACTTCCCCAATCGCTCATACCGTGGTCTGCGGTGAATACGAAAGCTGTCTGATCATCTCCATAGAAGTTCTCGATCAGCGCTGTGATTTCCTTTACACCTTGGTCCACGACCTGAATGTTGTGAAGGTATTCTTGAGAGTAAGGACGATACGCGTGACCGTTGGTGTCCAAGCCGAGCAAGTGCAGGAAGAATACCAGCTTGTCCTGTCTCAGTTGTGCGTTGAGTTCCGCATCTGTCTCGGCATCTTTGAACAATTGCTTGACCCTGTCGAACACCCAATAATCCAACTCCAATGCATCCTTGCTGAAGTCCTCGAACTCATGACCATATGTAGCATCCGTAACTCTTCCTGGAACCGCACCGGTGGAGAACATTGGCAAAATGTCCGGACTTCCCCAACTCCATGTATGCCGACTCCTGTTGAATACACTGTCGAAATTGACTGGGTTCATTTTCCATCCTGTCGTGACTGCTGCGACATCTTCGTACAGCCCTGCGATTAGAGCGACATGTCCGGGTCTGGATTCGGTAGGTACACGAGTGTGCGACACTCCGAATGTGCCATGTTCGAGGACTCGCGATCGTAGGAAAGGGGCCAACGGGCCTGGCTGTTGCGCTGAAGTATCGTTCGTGGACCTTGATGGATCAGGGAAGTATTGGAACGCTTTGTCGGCGCGGAGACCGTCGCCTGGGGAGGAGAGCAATTAGATTGACCGTTGACATGAGCTGAGCAGTGAACGGCCCTTGTACATACCGACATATAACACCAATCGCTTTGCTGGAGCTTCTGGCGTATCCACGGCATGACTTCGCATGCCCCGGACGATGGGACTGACGAAGTAGATGTCGAAGATCGAGTAGATGTAGATCAGGTGGAACAAGACCGCAATGCCCAGAAAGCCTCTGTGCCCGAGTCGCGCCATGGTGGGCCAGGCAGTAAACGAGTGTGGTGGGGTGGAAAGTGAAAGTGAATTGAAGCTGGAGATTTTGGCTGATGTCGACCCTGACGCGCGCGTCAGAGGAGTTTTGTGGAGACGGGGAACAGCGGAGTCCTCTCCGTTCCGCGTGCGCGGACATGGATGTGTCCTTTCTTCCAGCGACGACCTCACCTCTTCTACACACAATCCGCCGGACAAACATCTTCTTCACCAGCTACTAGGCAGCATACGAGCTCATCTGAAGGGATTGAGTCCACACGACGGGCGAGTCAAAGGATAAAGACTCCAGATCGCAATCTAAAGACGCGCTTCAGTGTTCAAGTCGACAATGCATTTGCAAGACGTGAGCAGGTTTTTTCATCATGGCACCTGAGGCTGCAGGCACATATTCTCTTTTGCCGCCTCAGGAGCAATCTCTGCATAGAGTTGCAGCATCAAGACTTTCTCCGAAGCGAATTGCCTCGGGCGAGGTTTGTATCCAAGCCCGCAAGCTCTGGACCTCGCGCCTGGTCGACATGAACATTCATGAGTTGGGGACAGACGCGTTGCTCTTTGGCGATGCATGCATGCCACGTACTTCCGACAGCTGGGTTCTGGCTCTGAGAATAAGGAAGCGATATGGTAACAAGAGCCAAAAGTTGAGGTCGGCCCCGCCGACGTAGATTCTAACCTAATTGTTGCAGCTTATACTTGTACTGCAATCCCAGAGCAGTTACACTTCCATATCGTCTCCGTCATAACTCAATTCCGCAACAGCATTTAAAAGAGTCACAACGCTCCGTCTCATCAACCGCACAATCCCCAAGATGTCTCGCCAGTCCACCACCATCAATCCGTCGAGCGTTCCCGAGCCACAGCCTCAGTTCTCCCAGGTCAACACCTTTACTTTCCAGCCAGGCGACAATGTTGCCATTACCGGGCAGCTAGCCATTCAGCCGAATCCGTCTGATCCAGTTCCGACAGGGTTCGAAGACCAGGTTCGGCTGGCATTGCAGAATCTTGAGAATTGTGAGTACAGGTCCCAAGATTCAGCTTGAGTGGCACGATCAGCAACACGATACAACATGTTTTGCTAATGGCGGTTCCCAGGTCTCAAAGCTGCGGGAGCGACCAAGCGAGACATCTTCAAGGTCACTCATCACGTTGTGGACTTCGACTATGAAAAGCAAAACCCAGCGAAAGCCTTCATCGATTGGCTGGGAAGCGACTTCCGACCAGCGAGTGCAATGTTGCCAGTACAGAGACTTGCCGGACCGGGCTTGATGTATGAGATTGAGACTTGGGCGATTGTGCCAGCGAAATGAGATCTTAGATGATGGATATGATAGGCATAGCTTGGCGGAACTTATGTAGGAGTGCACTGCTGACTCCAGAAATATACGCTTTGAAAAGGGCTCCGCATCGCGGTAAAGATGTTGTGTCGGTGGAATATACTCTGCCCAATGAATCCATCTTTGAAATGTGACAGAAGTCTTGACAAATTGGCCACAAGTCGACTCGCACGGATCTTACGCTTCTCAACCGAAACTTTGACAAACAGATGGCCATCAGTAAATGTCGATATATCCATCAAGCCATCTAATCGTCCGTCAATTGGGTTGTCAGACATTCTCCACTCGCCTGCAAAAGCTTTCCAGCAAAAGACTCTCGATCGGAAGACCCTCACCTTCATCCAGTCTCCTTCATCCGGCACACAATATGTCCATGTATACCATTCCCAACCTGCCTCGCATCTCGCGCGAAGAGCTCGCCACACTACTCAAGTCGAAAACTCCAAACTTGACCATTGTCGACGTCCGCGACAATGATTATATTGGCGGACACATTCTGGGCTGCAAACACGTTCCAGTGAACGAGCACGATTATCGCATGCCAGAATTGATCCGCACGCTCAAGGACGAGGAGACTGTGGTCTTTCACTGTACATTATCGCAGCAGAGAGGTCCATCCAGTGCGTTGAGATATCTGAGGGAACGGGATGCGCTGCTGGGAGATCTAAAGAAGCAGGATGGAGAGCAGAAAGTCTATGTATTGGAAGGAGGATTCCAAAAGTGGCAGGAGAAGTAAGTCGTGGAGATAGTGTACATTACATATCACTTCATGCTGACCTTTCACTCATTCAGATACGGAGAGGACAAGGAGCTCACAGAGGGTTACGAAAAGGATCTGTGGGAGTGAAGTGGATATGCTTGGCGAGGACCAATAATTGCATCCACGGGACATCCCAATGGTGACTCCTTGGAGAGGAACTCTGTCTGGACCTAAGTAAGGTAGGGTCCTGCTTATCGATTAGTCGAGAAAAAACGGCAGCCGCCCAAACGACCTTGAAAAGCGGTAGGTCCGCAACTGCTCCAATTCACACCGACCTGCACACACACCTCGCATGAAGCAGTGGAAGATTATCACACAATTGTCATTACTTGAATACACTCCCTACCAGAGCATCAATCGCCAGCATGAATTATCAACCCGTGGCACCACTGTCCCACATCCTCACACGTCCGCATTCCTCCACCACGCAGAACAGCAGCGCTCGCGGCGACGCAACCTGGTCGAGCACGCGCGATGAACATGGAAATCTCAAAGTTGTTCTCCGCGTTGCACCATCCGTCGTGGTGAATGTGGAGAACATGTTTCCACGATACATGCTTGGAGAAGAATTTGCTATTCACGAAAAACGGTCAAAAGATGAGGAGACTTTGATAGAATTAACGGTATACAAGTTGTGGAGAGTCAAACTCGAGGTTCTGGAGTTGAAGAAGGGCGACGGCCACGACTCGCAAAGCAAGGAGACTGTCCGGCAACGAGATGACAACTTCGGACATCGTGCAGACTCGAGAACACCTTGGACGCCAGTCTCAAAGTTGACAGCGTCGATGTCAACGTGCTCGACGCCTAAGAGCCTCGAACACGGAGCATGGTCTGATACTCAGCCTACAATCACCCCTGAAGCAAGCAAACGCAAGCGATCGGGGACAGACGAGCTCTCATATCAAAGGACTCCACCCCTGTCACTCAAGGAATACACAAGCTCAGGCCGTGCTCAAATGAATCCAGAGCTCGAGCGTCATTGTGCGGTACCAGAAATTGGCGCCGGACCAAAGTTCACGCCCATCAATCGACTGGCCGTCCACACAGCTCAACCTTTCGACAATGCTGCACGCAAGAATGGCTCATTCGACTCATTCTGGACTCCCAATATGCACATCGAGCATGCCGTACATGAGCGGACAATCTTCCAAGCTCAGCCAGAGCTGGATCCGGTTCCTGACTTAACCCACGCGGTACGATCAGGACAACCAAAGGAACCCGCAGCGCCCACCGATGTCTCGCGAAAGACAATCAATCGGCTGCTTACCCGTGATCAGCTTCCGCCAGTCCATACTTTCGCGAACACTCCTTCACGCATCACTATCGGAGATCTTCTTGCCCATGATCGGCTTCAGTCCTCGTCGAGACACATGAATATCGGCCCTTCTTCGAACGAAGAGCACTTCTACCCAAACCAGACTGGGTCCTCATCGGAGCGCCCACACTCTGCCTCCACTCATTCGGACGGCAAGACGCTCTTTTCACGCTCTGATGACTCGCAAGATACTGACGCGGAGCTTCTGCGACAATTTGGCGACAAAAGTGCTTTGGCAGGAACTCCGTTCGCTCTATCAAAATCGGATCTGAAAGATCTCACCCCAGGGAAGCTCGAATACCTACGGAAGATCGCTCTCGAAAACGCGCATCGGTCAAGCAAGAAGTTGGGGCACCAGGATGAACCGGAGCCTGCCACCACTGGCTTGGGCGGTGCCATCGACCAGAACACACTTGCATCGTCGGATGGAGCACACAAATATCAGCAAGCCACGCCGTTCTTCGGGCGCGCAGCTACTCTACCTCCGCTCGGCCAGAACACACTTGCGTCGCCAAATGGGATGGGCAACTATCAGCAGCCCACGCCGTTCCCGGGGCGCACAGCTACTCTACCTCCGCTTCCCGACGACACGCCCACCCTCGCAAATGCTACCGAGGGGCAGAGACTGAAAGTCAAGTTTGATCTTCCTGCCCTGCCTAATGCAACGCAGGAAAGTTCATCAGCTTCGGACTACTACTCCGACAATCAATTCAGCCTTGCCCCCATGCGCGGATTGTCGACTGGCACATTGTACGTCGGGAACGCTAGAGCATCGGGACCGCAAAACTTCCCGACCCTCCCTTCTTTAGCCTCATTACAGCTTCCGGAAGTGAAAGGTCCCAGTGAAGACTTAGTGGTGCACGATGAGCTTTGGGCTTGGGAGGGCTTGCCAGCTCGTTTCTTCAAGCCTCGGAGACGTGATTGGGGCTTCAGTGGGAAAGGTTTGAATCGATGGATGCAGCTCGACCTCACGCGAGGCGTCGAGACGGCTGATGCTCCGCACGACGTAGGTCTTGTTTGAATGGACTACACCAGTGTGGTGGTGATTGACCTTTATTGGGATCCGTCTTCTGCGTCGCATGCGATATAGCTGTCGCGATGCAATGATGGCTTCCTTCCTCTGAATGCCAGCAGCTGGTCTGGTTTGTAATGATGGAAAGATGGCCAGGCATTGTAAACATGTTCGTGGACGCAAATCTTTGTTTGCTTAGGGATCTTGGAAAAGCAGTTGGAGCATCGGACTCATTACGGACGCGGTAATGCGCACACGTACAGCCTGATCAAGCATGACTGTACGTGTAGCACCGCCACATCCAGGTCGTGGACCAATGACGTGCTGGTTGGAACAGCGAAGAATTCAAGAACTTGATGTTAGTAGCAAAATTGGATAGCCTGTAGACATATTCCTATCTACTCCCCACTCGTTCATCGACAACCACAGATACCCCTCTGTCCTATTGCGCGGCTCCTTCGTGGCCTGATGGATGCAGGTTCCTTGTGATCGTCCCCTTAGTTCCGCCAAGCTTTGGGCAACGGCTTCGTACTTTACAAACATCTCACGTCCTTCTTCTCTTCTTCTCAACCACCACATCGAAACAACATCTTCTTTTCGACTTGACCTTGGCAGTCGTTTCTTGACGAATCTTGCGAAACACACTTCCAAGGTTCAAGCTCTGCGACAAAATCCGCCACCCCTGTTTCACCACATCCGCGTTGTCCGCTTCCCATCGCCACAACATCACGAACAACAAAACCCAAGCACAATGGCAACCGCGTAAGTATCATCTCATCCGATGGAGTTGATGCGAATGGGAAGAAACCATGTCATCAAGCGGTCATCGCTATCTTCTCACCATTTGTTTGCCTCGCAATCACAGCTAACACTACCCAGAATCACCATGTCAAGAGTCGAGGGCGACAACGAAGCACGCGGCTCAGACGCGACCGTAACTCGCATCACATACTCGAGCCCTCCCCCGCGAAGCAGTATCGAGTCGCTCAATAATGACGCACGATATCGGCGACTTCTCTATGGCCGAGGAACCACCAGCGTCCTGCATTCTACCACCTATCCACAAGGCGCTCGTATCATGACTGAGCGCGCAGCCAACAGCATGAAGGTATCGCCTGTCCATCTGGAGCCTCGCTTTACTCCTCCGGATTGTGCCGATGCGCAGGACCTTGCAAGCGGGAAAGCCGACATCCTTGACGCCCAGCTCAAACTAGCGCAGCAACCACGCCGGGACAGCGGCGTTTCGGCAGAGCTGGAAGTCGCTCTCGAACCTCTCGTCACCGAGAAGAAGGTCACTGGTAACCTCAAGCGCAGCCGACCGTCAGAGAGTGTCAAAGCGACCGAAGCTGTGCCGGCGGAGAAGCGGCGGAAGAAGTCCAAAGCAGCTTCCCCAACCTCGAAACCTCCGAAAGCGCACGGAGCTGTGAAGCCTGCTCGTCAGACCTCTCACAAACGCCATGCCAATGGTGGCGCAACAAGCGTGCCAGATCTGGATCATAGTGTGGAGAGCAACTTGACTACTCCTCCTTCCTCGGCCGACAAACTCCCCGCCAACAGTGCCCCGAGCAGTCCGCCAATCTCAATCATTGCCAAAGAGAGCGTCACAATGTCTTCCATCCTCCCCACCACCGAATCTCACACCCACGAGGAGGCTTCCGCTCACCCCACCCGCATGCCAAGGAAGCTGCGCAATAAGTCGGGCGGAGATGATCTCGCCATCAAGGGGAATTTCGATGGATTGGGAGTCGAGACCGTTGGTAGAATGAGGGAGTTTCGGAAAGGAAAGCTGTGGTACCGCCTGGAGGTGGAATCGACGCCGGAGTGGGCTGAGGAGGAGAGGCCCGTGGTGGAACCCGCTCCCGCAAGGGGTGCGAGGAGATCGACGGCTAGAGCGATGAGTTTGAAGGAGTGAGTGAATGGAGAGATGGGGCTTCTGTGAGATTACAATGGAGCTGTGGTCGTGGATTCGTTCGTGTGCGGCTAAGGCTGGAGGTTCGATTGGAGATACATGAATCGAGGAGTTTGACATAGCGATTGTGCCAGCGTGTGAATCAGATCATCAGAGGGAATCGATGTGTTCGCAGGAAGGACCGACGCGCTTTCTCCTGTTCGTCCGACTGTGGGAAGTATTTACTCATTGCATCTTGCCCCGTTGGTTCATCTCTTCTCGCCACAACGGCTGCATCGGCTGGAAGCTGGCCGTTTACATCTTCGAGACGGGCACGACCAGCACATTCAGTGACCCAGCGACAGCGTTCCCCACGGCGCGCGTGCTAGAAGCTGCTGCGTATGAGACCGAGAGTTGCGCAGTAAGAGTACGACATTAACCGTTGCAGGCGGACATTCAAGAAAGTATGAGGAAGTGATCTCCATGTCTCTCCTGCCACGACCACGCCAGCTGTCCGCCCTCGACCTCGAATGCGTTTGCATGACCTACTAAGCGCGAGAACTGTGACGTGCCGACCAGCCGCATAAAGCCTAGTATATAATTTTAGCCAATTCCGTCGTCTCTAGAGCCACCAAGACCCTCTAGTCTCTGCTTCGTTAGTGGAATCTGCTTTAGCAGAATGGCGAGTGCGCTACCCTCACAATTCTTGCGTAGTAGCTGTCATTCTATACGGTATTGAAAATCCGACTGGCTACCCAGAGGTCCCCCCAAAATCCGAAGTAGGTTCGTGGGAGTTGTGATGGGTCTTTTTTTTGCTGGTTTCGATGTTGTTGTCTTTTGTCGTCGTTTGGTTTTGCTCTTGTGATATGGATGGGAGCTAGGCGGAATGGGGACGAGTCCGGCGTGGTTTACGTGCGAAAGTCCATGAATGGCTGGGAAACGGGAGGTCACCTCTCGGAGCATAGCAGCGCTCACGAATGACATGCAGCAAGTGTACTTGATGCACGGTATTCTGAAAGTGGGCTGATTGATAATGCCGTTCTCACGGCCTGGCAGCATTGGCTGATTTCGGCGGCCTCTGCAGGTCGAGCATCACGACTGTGAAGCCCATTCTTGAAACACGAAAGAAAATCGAGAAATTGAACAGCATACTTCCCGGGAACAGGTGACACATTCTGACCTTGATGATCAAGCGACATGCCACATTCTGTAAGCTGGAGCTCAACAGACGTTGCGTGGGATACGGACAACAAAGACAAGGCTCGGAGCAGATGCGAAAGGCCACGGACGGCTGTCATCCGAGGCTCCATCGATATTGCTCACACATAGCCAAGACTCTTCAACCTATGCCGCCGATACGATGCCCATCGATTGTGCAGGAGAAGACATTGCGCTGAATGGACCAGGAGTCGTGTTCGTCCGTCTCTGCTGGCCGGGTAAGTAGGTCCGCCCCGAGAATGCAGGGTCTTCTCGAATGCTCCAACCGCTCGGGATATGTCTTGATGGCATTTCAACATATTATGTCAATTGACATGTGAAAGTGAGAAGGTCGAGCAGCAGGTGAGGTGTAAACGCTGGTCTTGGCGGGAGAGTCCGAGCTCGTCGGCCAGATCGTGCCGTCATCGGCTTTGGAGGCGAAAGAGAGCTCGAGTCCAGCCCAAAGAGATAGACGACCGATCATTGATTTGTTAAGCAGACTATCGTGCTGCCGGACTTTACGCCTCTTGGTCGCCTGTCTGTCGTTCTCTCTTCAGTACATTGTACAGTCCTATCATCAACGACATCCTCGCATCTGACGGTCTACTCCTCAACCGACGACCTTGAATAACCCTCCCAACTGGGCCGCGAGAGCATGGCTTACGGTCGAGTCGCTGCATGGCGGGCAGCATTGCGACAGTCGTCTACGTGCGCGTACACGACTGCAAGAGCACCATGTAGAATATACCAGACGCAGCTGTCTGCACGATTACCATCGCCACAATCCTTAAGCACGAGACCGCAATCCTACCTGCGCACGACCATCCCGCTGTCACGCGACTTCTCCACATCTCCGGCGCGGCGGAAGGAGAAGCCTCCACCAACTGCAGAAGAGCTTGTCGAAGAAGCGGAGAAGCAGGTGGAGAAGGAGGATCAGACAGAGGCAAAGAGCAAGACTTCAGAGCCTACACCCATTCCTGGACTGACGGATGGCAAGGCATCAGCAGCAGGAGGTGCAGGTGGTGGCGAGTCTGGATCAGGTAGCGGTGGCGATGGACCTGGACGGAAGCGGAAGAACGAGAAGCGAGAGCTCGCAAAACCTCAAGTACCGGATGTGTACCCTCAGGTCCTTGCGATTCCGATTGCACAACGGCCACTTTTCCCTGGATTCTACAAAGCCATCACAATTCGAGATCCGAATGTTGTCGCGGCAGTGCAGGAGCTGTTGAAGCGAGGGCAGAGCTATGTCGGAGCATTCTTGTTGAAAGATCAGGATAGCAGCCAGGATGTCATCAACGATCCGAGTGAGGTGTACGATGTGGGAACTTTCTGCCAGGTGACTGGTGCTTTCCCAGCAGGACATGGCGAGGAGAAGGCCCTCCAGGCTGTGCTTTACCCACACAGGCGAATCAAGCTCAGTGAGCTCATTCCACCGAATCGAGGTCCACCAGCGGCACCCCAGCCAGAATCCGCGCCAACCTCAGCTTCAACTTCAGCATCTCAGGCGACCATCGAGGACGTGCCCGAGGAGGCTCCAGCCAAGACTGAAGCGGAGGAGAAGAAGGGCGATGTGGTAGCGAGCTTCGAAGAGTCTGCGGCTGAGAAGGAGGCAAAGGAGAAGGACAATAAGTTGCACCTACAGCAGCCGACGGACTTCTTGCGAGACTGGCCAGTCAGTCTGGTAAAGGTGGACAACCTCGCAGACGAGCCGTTCGACAAGCGCTCGCCAACCATACGTGCTTTGATATCGGAGATTGTCAACACCTGCAAGGAGATTGGTAGTGTCAACACACTGTTCAGAGATCACGTCTCTGCGTTTGCAATGTCTCAGTCCGCAGCCAACATCGCGGATGAGCCTGCGAAGCTCGCCGATTTCGCTGCAGCGGTCTCTGGCGGTGAGATGGAGGAGGCACAAGCCGTCTTGGCTTCACTCAACATCGAACAGCGACTCAGCAAGGCGCTTGAGGTGATCAAGAAAGAGCACATGAACGCGCAGCTCAGCAGCAAGATTTCCAAGGATGTCGAGAGCAAGATTCAGAAGCGTCAGCGCGAGTATTGGCTGATGGAGCAGATGAAGGGTATTCGACGTGAGCTTGGCCTAGAGAGTGACGGAAAAGACAAGCTTGTGGAGAAGTTCAAGGAGAAGGGCTCGAAGTTGGCTATGCCGGAGGTCGTCAAGAAGGTCTTCGATGAGGAGCTCAACAAGCTGGCTCATCTTGAACCGGCGGCGAGCGAGTTCAACGTGACAAGGAACTATCTGGACTGGCTCACGCAGATTCCGTGGGGTCAGAGGAGTGCTGAGAATTTCGGCATTCAGCATGCTCAGGAGGTTCTGGATGAAGATCACCACGGACTGAAGGACGTCAAGGATCGCATTCTCGAGTTCATCGCGGTTGGAAAACTGCGTGGCACTGTTGAGGGCAAGATTCTGTGCATGGTCGGACCTCCTGGTGTCGGAAAGACGAGTATCGGCAAGTCGATTGCGAGAGCGCTCAACAGGCAGTACTACCGCTTCAGTGTCGGTGGCCTGACTGATGTCGCTGAGATCAAGGGTCATCGACGAACATATGTGGGTGCTCTGCCCGGTCGCATCATCCAGGCGTTGAAGAAATGCCAGACCGAGAACCCTCTCATTCTGATCGATGAGGTCGACAAGATTGGTCGCGGTCACCAGGGTGATCCGTCAAGTGCGCTTCTCGAATTGCTGGATCCCGAACAGAACAACTCCTTCTTGGATCACTACATGGACGTGCCGGTGGATCTTTCCAAGGTACTCTTTGTTTGCACAGCCAACATGACCGATACCATTCCACGGCCCCTCCTTGATCGAATGGAGATGATCGAACTTTCCGGATACGTCGCTGACGAGAAGATGGCCATTGCCGAACGCTACCTGGCACCTCAGGCCAAGGAGCTCAGTGGTCTGAAAGACGTCGATGTCGACCTCAGCAAAGACGCCATCAACGAGCTCATCAATAAGTACTGCCGCGAATCAGGTGTCCGCAACCTGAAGAAGCAGATTGAAAAGGTCTACCGCAAGTCCGCATTGAAGATCATTCAGGACCTCGGCGAGGATGTCCTGTCCGAAGACAAAGCGCTCACAGAAGAAGGCAAAGCTGCCGTCGAGGAGTCCAAGAAGGACGACACTGAGGTTGGTGTCACTCCCGAGAACATCGAGCAGGAAACCACCGAGGTCCCACGTGTGGCTCTAAATGTTCCAGACAGCGTCCACGTGAACATCACCTCCGAGAACCTGAAAGACTACGTTGGCCCACCCGTATTCACCTCCGACCGCCTTTACGACGTCACTCCGCCCGGTGTAGCCATGGGTCTTGCCTGGACGCAAATGGGTGGTGCCGCACTATATGTGGAATGTATCCTGCAGAACGCTCTACGTTACAATTCCTCCCCTGGCTTGGAGCGAACTGGAAACCTCAAAGCAGTGATGAAAGAGTCCACGCTCATTGCCTACTCGTTCGCCAAGGGCTTGCTGGCGAAGCAATTCCCTGGCAATAAGTTTTTCGAAAAGGCGAGACTTCACTTGCATTGTCCTGAGGGTGCTGTGCAGAAGGACGGACCGAGTGCCGGTATCACGATGGCGACGAGTATGCTGAGTTTGGCGCTGGACCGACCGCTGGACCCAACGATTGCGATGACGGGTGAGCTGACGGTTACCGGTAAGGTTTTGAGGATTGGAGGGCTGAGGGAGAAGACTGTGGCCGCGAGGAGGGCGGGCGCGAGGATGGTCATTTTCCCGAGGGACAATTTGAGTGATTGGATTGAGTTGCCGGAGGTGAGTATTCGTGTTCCGTCTTCCGGGTGAATTTTGTGAATCGAGCTGACGATTGTGATTGCAGAATATCAAGGCGGGTATCGAAGGCAAGCCGGTCGACTGGTACTCGGACGTCTTCAAGCTGGTGTTCAACGACATCGATGAGTCGCAGGTCAATGGGCTTTGGAAGAAGGAGCTCGCTAAGCCGCCGAAGGAAGAGAGGGAGAAGGAGGATGGCCATGACGACTAAAGGTGTTGTGCAACGCGGTCTCGACCGCGAAGCATCTCAACTTCCGACGACCAAGCGAAACGTCCCCACCAGGAGCTTCCAGTCCGAGATCGACCCTTGATGCAAGGACATTGCGTTCATCAACGACAACTACTCCGCTCCGAAAAGTGTATATAGATGCCGGTAGAGCGAAAAGAGGCGAAGAACCAATGAGCCACGGAGGCTTTTGGTATTGGAGAATGCCAGTTGCCGTGGCTACAACTCCAGATGTATTGATAGAATGGGGGACAGAAGCTGCAGTGTATATAAAGCGATAAAATGACGACGTTTGACGTGAAGGCACCTTTCGCCGGTGGACAGTGGCTCGTCGGTATCGACACATCGCCGCTGCTTTTAACTTTGGCAGAGGTTTGGCAGTGTTTCGTCCCGTGATGGGAGAAGTGTTTCGCAGCATCAGCAAACGATCGACTCGTTGGTCGAATGTCATCAACAGCTGCATCCCACAGCCGAGGCGACGATCAGCAACGACACCTCCCCACCAAGTCATCCTCGACCTTTCCATCACATACTCCATCTCCTACAACACCTCCAACATCCAACCTGCAGCAAGATAAAACAATCAACACTGAAAGGAACCATGCCTCCCATCTCATTCAAACCCGCGAAACTCACTCAGCCTCAACCGCCCACAAAAAACACTCTCATTTCCTACCCTTCCCCGGGCGTCCTGCTCGTAACAATCAACCGCCCGAAAGAACTCAACTGCCTGCACACAGCCGCCAACCACGAACTTGAAGCGATCTGGTCCTGGCTCGATGCCGAACCCTCTCTGTCCGTGGGGATCCTTACGGGAACGGGACGGGCGTTTTGCGCTGGTGCGGATTTGAAGGGTATGTCATCCTCTCCCCTCCACTACCAAATCAATTGTGTTCAACATCGTACTGATATGAAGGGACACAGAGTGGAACGCAGCCAACAAATCTTCCACACCGCGAACCATGCCGCCCTCCGGTTTCGGCGCCCTCTCCCGGCGTTCCGGCAAGAAACCCATCCTCGCCGCCGTCAACGGAATCTGCTACGGCGGCGGGTGCGAAATGATCATCAACGCGGACATGGTCATCGCCTCTTCCCGCGCGACCTTCGCTTTGCCGGAAGTCAAAATCGGAGTCGTCGCCGCTGCTGGAGCTCTGCCACGCTTGATCCGCACGGTGGGCAAGCCGAGGGCGATGGAGATGGCGTTGACGGGACGACCGGTGGGAGCGAGGGAGGCGGAAAGGTGGGGGTTGGTGAATTGTGTTGTTGAGGATGGGGAGGAGAAAGGGAGCAGGCAAGGGGAGGGAGTGGTGGCGAAGGCGGTGGAGCTGGCGGGTATGATTGCGGGGAATAGTCCGGATGCGGTGAGGGTTAGTCGGGAGGGTGTCATGTTGGGGTGGGAAGGGATAGGGGTTGAGGAGGGAACGGGGAGGGTGTTGGAGGAGTGGATGCCGAAGTTGAGTCAAGGGCAGAATCTGAAGGAGGTGAGTGAAGTTCTTCTGTACTGTGAGGTTGGGCTCGGTGCTGACTGCGAGAGTAGGGTGTTCGAGCGTTTGTCGAGAAGAGGAAGCCGAAGTGGGTGGCTTCGAAGTTGTAGGTCGTGTCTGTTGGGAGTGTGGGATGCTGGATGGTGGGTACCACGAGATGTAGTCGGTGTCTGCTGCTGGACCGCTGTTGTTCTACAATCTGCCGATTCCATGGAGGATGAGCCTGTGGTTGTCATTGATGGGGCCATGGACAAGACTTCGACGCATTCGGTCACTGCTGGCCAAGGGACTGTCCCTGAAGCCGGCCGCCCACTTGCCAGACTATACCAATCTAGTCTCTTCCAACGGACCGGCAGAAGACAACCACAGTGGCTGCAAACGTAGCGTCGAGTCGGCTCAAACTTTAGCAAGTGAAGTGAAGACGAGAAGGGGACGTCGGCGAAGGGACGGGAAGGCGGCGGGATGCAAACGCCGACTGGGCGGCGGGAAAGTTGTTGTAGCACAAACATTAGACCTTCAACGTCACCTTGTCCCGTACATCGTCCCAACACATATCACGCTTTTCTTCTCTCGACCGATCAACATGACCAGCCAGACAATACTAATGTTCGCCAGGTCCCGTTCATCCTTCGATGTCTTCGCTTCCAACAACGCCTCCAACTTCCTCTTCAAGTCGACTTCAGCTCAAAAAGCTCCATCTCCAAGTCCGACACGTTCTCTTTGCTAACAGATCCCAGGGCAGCGAGCTACAAGTCCACACCGTCGACCAGAGCATCACTTGGAGCAAACAGCTTCCCTCCACGACATGCTGCTCCGTGGTCGACCCACAGGCCGGTCCTTCGGCCACCCCTTCGACGTTGCCTTCCAGAGGACGAGTGCCAGTCAGCTCTTCACGTCACCCACTTATCGATCGTTGGCGATACGCCTCTTCACCGTCCTTGAACGGTCTTCGATGTCCTGCGGTGTCCCACTACACTCCTTCTTCGCCACTTTACCACATTTCGATCTTGAAGCTCCGCGAATTCCAACGTGGAACCGGCACACCACCGACGCCGGCGATGCTTATCACCACCTGCTCAACACTTCGATCATGGTCGACCTTTCCACCGCGAACCCACTATCCTCTCGGCCGGGATCTCTCAGACTTCTCGAGCCCCATTTGTTTCAACAGGCGGCAGAGGCAGTCAAGACAAGAGAGTCATATACAGCGCAGTCGAGCTGTATTGTCACCGCGATGGCCAGTTTGGCTAGCGCGTACAACCCACTCCCCCGTGGCGCAATTGGCTAGCGCGTTCGACTGTTATCTTCACTTGAAGACAATGATCGGGAGGTTCATAGTTCGACCCTATGCGGGGGAGTCTTTTTGACTCCCAATGGACCCGGTGCATCTCTTCTTCGCGGTTGTGTTGGATCTTCTACAATAGCGAACGACGGCAGCGGTGTTGGCAGGTGTGAGGAAGCTAGCGTGCTTGCCTACCGGCTATGGAACGGCCCTCGCTTTTTGCAAAGCTGCTGGCTGAACCCTATCCTTTCACCGACACAGTATGCAGTCGGACAGGAGGGAGCTCTCTTTGGCGTACAGACACGAGCCTCTGTCGAGTTAAATGCCACAGACACTTCTGCGATTCGACCGAAGGAAAAGGCGAAGGCAATGTCGCTCAGGCTCAATCAGCAGGCATTGCCTCAGCTTGATCCAGGCGGCCGAACGGACCTCTGACAGCGGTCAGTCTCACCGACTCACGGCCTTAGGCTGTGAACCAGGAACCTGCAGGTCGAGATAATGACTTGCACTCCAGGCGCCAGTCTATTGTGACCAGAATGGAGCGCGGTGCTCTGTTGCCAGGCATCGACAGCTCCATGGATTCTCGAGAGTGACCTACCTCACCTGAGGTAAGCTGTGAATCTCACTTCATGACATGCAGGCCGAAACACCTGCATCTGCATGCAATACTATCGACCGGGAAATGCATGTAGTCGATCAATCTTACTATGTACATGTGTCTTTTCATCATTGACAGTTATATTCGTGCTTGTCGTATAATAATGTCGTAGTTCTTGGTCGTCACCGCCGTTCTTTGAGCGACCCCTCCAGATCCTCCCGCTGGTGTCCGTCAGCTTCAGCTCCTGATGGAACCCGATTCGGCATCATCGACCGCAGTTCCCACGCACATCCCAGCAAACAAACGGCCCTCACGAACTCGAAACGTTCAAAAGGCAACGCTGGCTCCCCCACTACACACCAAACGCTCCGCCCTTCTCCTGCGTCCACTCCTCCTCTTCGTCCTTACCCTCATCGCAATCGTGGCCATCTACAACACCATCCCTCGTCTTCGAGCTCTCGTCTTTCAGGTGAAAGTACCCACCTTCAACTATCCCCACCGACCGATCACCACATCCACCATCATGGGCTCCAAATTCAAGAAGCCTCCGCAGGCGCCGCCGCTCTTCACTCACACCCCCGAGACCATCATCTCAGACACGAAGCGAATCCTCGATCAGAACAAGGCGTTGCAGGATAAGATTGTCAAGGAAGTGACGGCGGACACTGCCAATTTCAACAATGTCGGTCTACCATTCGCCCGCGACGACAACGCCATGTCGCTGGAAACGCACATCATTGGATTCTACCAAGCCGTCTCGACGGATCAGAAGACTCGTGATGCTTCCACCGAAGCGGAGAAGTTGATGGATGAGTTTGGCATTGAGTCGGCGATGAGGGAGGATATCTTCAAGCTGGTGGATGCGTCGTACAAGAAGCAGAAGGATGACGAGAAGCTGGATGCGGAGAGCCGGAGACTACTGGAGAAGGATCACAAGAGCTACATTCGCATGGGATTGGGCATCCCGGCGGGCCCCGATCGGGATCGGTTCAAGGAGATCAAGAAGCGGTTGTCAGAGCTGGGAATTGCCTTCCAGAAGAACCTCAACGAGGAGAAGGGAGGACTGTGGTTGACAACGAAGCAACTCGATGGAGTGCCGGCTGATGTCGTGGATGGACTGATGAAGGGGAAGGACGGTACACCATCTGAGGGTAAAGTCTGGTTGACATTCAAATACCCGGATCTCTTCCCGGTGTTGAAGTACTGCAAGAATGAGGAGGTCCGCAAGCAAGTCTTCATCGCGAATGAGAACAAGTGTCCCGACAACGTGGCCTTGTTCAAGGAGACAATCACTCTGCGTGATGAAGGCGCTCGCTTGTTGGGCTACCCGAACCACGCCACGTTCAGGATCGAGGATAAGATGGCAAAGACACCAAAGACTGTTGATGACTTCCTCGGAGACCTCAAGCAGCGCCTTGCACCGGGCGGACTGAAGGAGATTGAGAAGTTGAAGGAACTGAAGAAAGCTCAGACTGGGCATGCAGACCACTACTTCCTATGGGACCACCGCTTCTATGACACCCTCATGCTCGAGAAGGACTACCAGCTCGACCAACAAGCCATCGCCGAATACTTCCCTCTGCAGACCTCCATCAGCGGAATGCTCGACATTTTCGAGCAGCTCTTTGGCCTACAATTCGTGGAAGTGAAGGGCGAGCACCGCAATCAGATCTCCGAGACCGGCAAAGGCGATGACATTGTGTGGCATCCTGAAGTGCAAGTCTTCTCCGTCTGGGATGACGCAGGTGAAGGCAGCGGATTCGTAGGCTACCTTTATCTCGACTTATTCCCTCGTGAAGGCAAGTATGGCCACGCCGCCAACTTCAACCTTCAACCCGGCTTCATTCAAGAAAACGGCACTCGTCGCTATCCAGCCACTGCTCTCGTGTGCAACTTCAGCAAGCCCACACCCAAGAAGCCCTCCCTCCTCAAGCACGATGAAGTCGTCACTCTCGTCCATGAGCTCGGCCACGGCATCCACGATTTAGTCTCACGTACCACATACTCCCGCTTCCACGGCACCAACACCGTCCGCGATTTCGTCGAAGCTCCCTCCCAAATGCTCGAAAACTGGTGCTGGACTCCCTCGCAGATCAAGTCCCTTTCCAAACACTGGTCCTACCTCACACCCGAATACACCGAAGCATGGAAAGCGTCCGCTGGAAAGGATACCAAGCAGCCCTCAGAGTCCATGCCCGACAGCTTGATCAAGTCCATCGTCAGTACCCGCCACATCAACGACGCGCTCTTCAACCTCCGCCAACTGCACTTCGGCATGTTCGACATGGCTGTGCACGAGCCAAAGTCGCACTCCGACGTCGAGAACCTCGACGCTTCCACCACGTACAACAAACTCCGTCACGACATTTCCAATCTCGATGGCCCAGAGGCACTTGGAGAACCGTACTCGTGGGGTTCTGGCCAGGCCACTTTTGGACACCTCATGGGCGGGTATGATGCGGGTTACTACGGTTATTTGAGCAGTCAGGTGTACTCGACGGACATGTTCCAGACGGTGTTTGCTAAGGATCCGATGAATGGTGAGGAGGGACGGAGGTATCGACATGGAGTGCTGGAGAAGGGTGGCAGTCAGGATGAGATGAAGACACTGGAAGGTTTCTTGGGACGGCAGCCGAGTAGTGATGCTTTCTACAAGGAGTTGGGTGTCGCGTAGGGCACAGGAAAAGGGATATGGGTGGAGAGGAGAGAAGACGAGCAGCTGAGACTCGCAGCATTGCATGGCGATCGAGGTATCGCGTACTCATTCAGCATGCAATGCAAGCACTTTCCGACAGGTCGTCGCTGAAGCATTGCCGACAGCGGCGCAGCGATGTGTATGGACACGTGCGTGAGATAAGGTCTTCCTGCGTACACGGCAAAGCGCGCAGTGCATGCAAGATGGGCACTATGCGGCGGTCGTGCAAAGCGGCGGTCGTGCAAAGCGGCGGTCGTGCAAAGCGGCGGTCTGTCTTGTGCGAGCAGACAAGGTAAGCACACGGGTTTCAGGCAGGAAACCGCGCTAGTGAGCACCCTTCTTCACCTTCCACTTCATCTCACGTCTTCACTTCATCAACACATCTTCCAACGTCATCAGGACACACCTGATTGCGCCGCCTCAGTCGGTTCGCTGCGATCTCCTCGGAACCTTAATTCATCAGCTCCAGGATCAAGCTTCACCGAACCAGCAACAGCACTGGCCGCGGAACGAAAACTTCACGGCGAACTATCCCTTCACCTGCTACAGCTCAGCGTCAAGCCAGCTTGCCAAGATCGGTGACCGAGCCGGCCGCAGGACAACGAGTTCACAGCGGACATTCGACTTCACCTTCACCTTCACCTGCTACCACTCGACATGATGCGCACGAGATTCGGCGGACCAGTCGAAGGACGCCGATCCGCGAAGTCCACATCGCAACTGAACTATGACCGCTGTTCGTTGAAAGTCAGTAGCGCACCTTCCGTGTCCAGGTGTTCAGGCATCTTGCTAACACGTTTCATCCAGGAGCTCACCAAGTTCGCCGCCGACCGCGGGCTCGCCGTCACCCCGTCATCAGCTTCAAGATCACGTAGACACGCTTCACCGCTCAAGCGCGACTATGTGAAGGCCCTGCAGCAAGCGGACATATGCCGTACCTATCAATTTCACGACCTGCCTCCGGAGATGAAAAACTTGATCTACGAAGAGCTGCTTGTGCTTCAAGACTCATACACCTGTTTCCCTCAAATCCTCGGGACGTGCAGGCAGAATTTCAAGGAGGGCAGCAACATCCTCTATGGCGACAACGAAATCGGCATCACTCTGCTTCCCTTTCGGTCAGTGGTTCATGGCAAAGAGTACGAAGGCATCGAGAACCATCCGGCAACCTTTGACTGGCCCGAGTGGATCACTAGAGTCCAACATCTGCGCATTACGTTCCCGGAATTGCGCGACTTTTACAAACCTGTGTACAGAGCCCGTCGCAACGAATCGCTTCCCACGTCCTGGTTCTCGGCCGTGGCGAATGAGATCCTCTCCAATCTCTACTATTTCTTAGCGCCCGACCATCGGCTTCGATCGCTGAGGCTGAACACGCTCCAGGTTTCATTTGAGCGCATCATGGCCGAGGCTCCAACAGCAGCATACCTGCCTCGACTGCTCGGCCCAGTGGTCCTAGAATACGAGCGGCATCGTGAACAGTCAATTCCCCTTGACGCTACAGTGCCTGTGGTGACGATCGTCAACATCGAACCAGGCTCTACCGTGGAGCAAGGACACAGTCCTATGTGGAAGTTCCGCACGAACGCAGCGTGGACAACAATGATCAACTTGATCGACGTCTGCCGGCGCAACCTAGACGACAATCACATCTTGGCACCTGTTACCCAAGAGATCGTCAACGAATTCATGAAACTCACGAAGATCCGAGAGATCGAGTTAGGCGACCACATCAACGACGACTATATGAGTACAATTGAGAGGCATGCGCACGACATTTGGCAGAAACGTGTGCTCCTTGAGGAGCTCGAGCCGATCGTGCGACGCAAGAGGCTTTGTCTTGGCTTCGGACACTTCGATCAAGCGGAGCTCTCGAATGATACGTTTGCAACTGCCATGACCGATTTCGTGAAGGCGCAGATTGACGTGGCCGCTGCGGACGCTGAGACGACACGAGACTTGGTGCGCGGGCACGAGAAGCATGACCGACCTTGGGCGTTCCCTGGCGATGAAGTTTTGGGTCATGAGCATGGTTGGTGTCGCGCCTAGATGAGTACGTTTGCAGTGCGAGTAAGCGAGTGCATACCATGGGTGAACTTCATGAATAAGATTACGATCAATCGACATGTCCGAGGTGACAAACGAACCAGCAGTGGCGAGGAACACCCTTGAAGTCATGGCAACGGCGGAACTTGAAGTCCGCCCGGCAAATTTCTCCGAAACAATCGATGTTTGCAGCATGCAAGTCTACGCTCACTGCATAATGCGTCACTCGCCCTGCCGGCCCCTGTCACTGATATGGTACCCGGCAGCGTGACTGGCGCCAGCTGATCGTTGCTGGCGATGTGCTGTTAGAGCAGTGATCGCGGTAAATAACCGAAGATCCCTGGTGAACACTGTCCCATGCTAGTGTCCAACTCTTATCGAGCTGCCAGGGCGGGATTGGAAGGAGAGATGTCATGTGATAGCTATACTGTTCTGCTATACCTAGTGCTGCTATATAGCGCCCAGTCTATCTTAACCCTGGTAGGTACACCGTTGTTTTTTAAGGCCGCTAGCGTCTCGGCGCGGGCGCTAACGGGCCGTTCCAGCTAACCTGATTGGTTATCTACATAAAAGGTTGCACCTAAGCTAGGAATTATGATTCTAGACGTCCTAATCCTTTCCTCTCCCCTCGCCTCCTACTAGTTGAGGCTAGCCTATACCCCCTAGCTTTAATCTCAAACCGGTTAGAAGTAAACGGCCCGTTAGCGCCCGCGCCAAGGCGCTAGCGGCCTCAAATAACAACGGTGTACCTACCAGGGTCAGGATAGACCGGGCGCTATATAGCAGCACTAGGTATAGCAGAACAGTATAGCTATTACATAACATCTCTCCTTCTAATCCCGCCCTGGCAGCTCGATAAGAGTTGGACACTACGGGATAGCTTGTGGAATTCCCCTCACTCGATCCAATGATCGACTCCTCTGGTTTTACATCTCTGGAGCCAACTTGTTGCTCGTAACAAGCGGACGAGACTCGACAACCTACAGAGCTGTCACTGGATTGCCACACGAGCTGGTCGTTGCGAGTGGCGAAGAACCAACACCACTTCATTGCGATTCGATTCACCGGGACACACAATGTTTCCACCTTGGAAAGACAGGCGCATATTCAAGTCATATAATCCTTTACCCGGTCAAGACGAACATGAAGCTGGCTGCCGGACGGAGGACTTGTACGCGCGCATGTGTTTCACGTTTGAAAGACAATTCATCTAACGATGGAGGACTGACAGGAACAGACCATCACGTCAGGATCGATTGCGAGTCGGCATCTTGTGGCTGGCCGCTGGGCTGGCAGCATTGGCCTCGCTGATGCTCACGCTCAGAGCCTATCTTCTCCCCTCGCTCTATGGAGTCTGTCAAAACCCAGCCGTCCGCCAAGAATGGAGAACACTGTCCAGTGATCAGCAGCTGCACTATATCGAGGCTGTGTCGTGCTTAATGCGCGGACCCTCGGCCGTGGACCCGAGGACATCTCTTTACGACGACTTTATATACACGCACCTGAAAGCTGGGAGCTATTCCCACTACGCCGCTGCCTTCCTCGCGTGGCACCGATTATTCATCCACCACTATGAACAGACATTGAAGAATACCTGCGGGTTCAAGGGACGGCTGCCGTAAGTGCCCAGCTTTTCGCCGTTCGACAAGACACACTGCTGAATATTCAGGTACTGGGATTGGACGCTCGATTGGAACGACCTGTCCTCTTCCCCTGTTTGGGATGTCGTGCATGGGTTTGGAGGTGACGGGTCCGCAGAAGGCGAGGTCGTGCTCCAGAACGGCCGATGCGTTACCGATGGACCTTTCGCAAACAGCATACGTGCGTACAAAGCAATCAGAGGAGAGCACGACCGTGTGGCACACGAGATATCCTTTGATCCTCATTGCCTCAGTAGAGGTTTCAAGAACGACTCGTTGCTAGATGTCCTGCAATCACTTGTGTCTCCATCAAGCGTGCAAGAGATTCTGGCGCAGTCCGACTATGAGGCGTTCTTCGAAGCCTTTGAGACTGGAGCACACAACGCTATCCCTCAGTTCATATCTGGAGACTTTCTGTCCTTCGCTGCGCCCAATGGTGAGCCAACAGCACCACTCGTATGAGCGAAACTGACCCGTAGACAGATCCTGTGTTTTGGCTGCATCATACCCAGGTCGATCGGCTGTGGTGGCTGTGGCAGCAGCAAGAACCCGGCACACGTTTGAAGCAATTCAGCGGACCCGACCGCGACTTTCGGTATACAGAGGGCGGCAACAGATCTTCGTTGGGGGACAATCTTCCGATGGCGGGTCTGTTCGGAGAGCTGAGTGTGGCGGAGGTGATGAATGCCGAGAATGGAATACTCTGCTATCGATACTGAGTAGACGACGGACGGAGGCGAGTTGGTGGAGTTCGATATCCCGAGAGTGCTTCAGTCGCGGAAAGGATCAGAACTTGCAGCGCTGTACCATGCGCCCGATTATAATACCGGAGATGGTGCTTTAGCTCCGACTCAGGTACGATCGGTCTGGCGCCTTCGCTTGAGCTTCCTCCCAGTAAGCAGAGCGAACGTACTCGTGAAGTTAGCAACAACGCGGAGACAGCCTTTCAGGCCCAGCCGATTACAAACGGTCTTCAATGTCGATCTCGTACTGATCAGTAGCCCAGCGGATTATGCGTTCGTCGATCGACTCAATTGGAGTCACGGTTCCGCTGGCGAGTGCGGCTTTAATCGCGTGGAGATAATTCGTCGGCTTCGAGAGTCCTGCTACGAGAGGATTACATGTCCCTTTCCCGAGGCTCGCAAAGAATCGACTAAAGTGACCGGGCTCAACTGGTCCCTTCGTCAAGCCGTAAGAAGAATGAGAGCACTGTTCAGTAGGAAAGGAGCTCGGTCTCGCGCTGGAGTATTCGAGTTTGAACTTGTAATCCGGGCGTACGACCGCAGTTGTGATGCGTTTCAGGTCATGGGTATTTGGGTTGCTAAATTCCAGGTAGAACTCGACTGAGCATCATGGGTCGCTGTCGTCGAGCTCGACAGGCACAACAACGGAAGGAGGATCCATCCAGTCTTTGTGATAGGATGCCAGTGGAGATTTGCCGTTCATTACGAGAAAACGTGTCTCCGCGAATCGTTGTATATCATTTGACAGTGCATCGTGCATTGCGGGTATATCAAGCTGGTAGGTATCCTGGGCATAATCCTGTTTCGCGAGGAGCAGATCTCAGCCCACGCGCTCGTTACGATGCAGTGTCGTGAGTGCTGTGGCTCCGTTGTCGTTAGCACTGTCGATGATTCGAAAGCTGGTATATATCGTCTCCGCCTCTCGAGAGCACGAATTCTTCTCAGTGGCACGATTCCGGGTCTGCCAGCATTGTCAGCCTAGGAGGTCTGGGAGCTCGAGATCTGAGTTCCTGAGATGCGGTGAGTTCTCCCTCGATGAAGCGCAATCTGTTCAAGCCAACGATAGTGAATGTAGAAGGGTGAATGGCGTTCAAGCCTCAGAGGAAAGGAAGACTTGGGATTGGGGGCCAAAACAGAAATCACGCTAGCAACGCGAGCGTCACATGTCTTCAACTCAACATCACACCGTCCCTGTCGCACCACATACATCTCAAATCTCATTGCTGTCTACGGCTGAAGCATGATGCGGACCGGGTTTGGTGGGCCAATTGAAGGTCGTCTGAGTGCTTCAAAGCCTGTGTCAAAGCTGGACTATGATCGATGTACACTCAAAGTTAGCAATAAATAGCCTGAAAGACAGAGCAATGTTATGCTAACGGTGGAATCAGGAGCTCAGTAAATTCGCAGCGGATCGTCGTGTTACGGTCACGCCTTCAGCGGTATCAATCAAGCGGAACAAGGATGCATTGTCGCTGAGACGACAATATGTGACAGCTCTCCGCCAGGCGGACGACAGCCAAGTAATTCAATCTCCTTGAATTGGCGCCCGAACTGCGGGTATTTGTATACGAAGAACTCCTTACACTACAATCACACACTTGCCACCCACAGATACTGGCTACATCCAGACAAATGCACAGGGAAGCCAGCAACATCCTGTACGGCGACAATCTGATCGAGATCAGGCTGACGCTGTACCCTGTGACCTTGAACGGAACGGTCTGCGAAGGTGAATTGGGACGCCGTCGTGGATCGAAGCTCACCCGGCCAGCTTGGCTCCAGAGGGTTCAACACTTACGCATCGAGGTCCCCAGCATCAACGAGATGCCCATTTTCGCAGGCATACAGCATCTCGAAGGAGGCTCTCTTCCTAGGTCTGCCGTCCCACTCGTGGCTGAAGAAGGGCTTCGTAACCTCTGCGAGTTCCTCGCCAAGAAACATCGACTGCGGTCAATGCGAATCGCTAGTGCTACGATTTCCCTCGAAGACATTGTGTCTACTACCAGGACCTTTTTGTACAGTCCGCGACTACTCGGTGGCGTGAGACAGGAATACGAGGGAGACATTCCGGAGGTGATGCGCAACGAAGTTGCTTAGACCGAAACCAGTGAGGTTGACGACCTTGTCCGGAATTTACAGGCCAACGCTCTCCTCAATTGGGAGTTGAACACATTCCAGAACCAGAGGACGGTCAGATTTTGGCATTCGAAATTGACTGATATCTTCACGGTCGCCGCAGAAACATCTGGGAGGATCTTCAGGGTATATTGGAGAGTTCGTCTGTGAACCTTTACAGAAAAGGAGTCACTAGAGCATCGCAACCGATCTCCTTCCTACTTTTGGACGTCATAGCCAATCTTCTTGAGCTTTACGACGAGTGGACCGAACGCATAGAGATCGTGTGGGATGAAATGCTCAAATTGATCGGCACCTGCATGGTGAACCTCTCCGATGACCACATCATGGCGCCCGCACCACGTGACATCACAGAGGACTTTGCGGAGCTCCTGGAGAACTACAAGGAAGAAGAGATAGATTCCGAGGACGAGGATGTTCGGGAGAGGATTCGCGTTGCACTCGATGGCGACTGGCTGGACGCATGTCAAGTGCGCCATCATCAAACACATCACGCAGAAAGCCATTCGGACCAGACCGACAGTCCCGAGCTTTCCGACAACCTTGTGGCCAATATCATGACGACTTTCCAAAAGATTGACATTGAGCATCGAGCCATTGCTTTTGCAGGACAGCGATACTTCAACCTACTGAACTCAGCTATGGGGAGGATGATCGGAAATGCTCCGCCCAGGTCTTCGCGCGAGGATGTGACTCGCAGTCCTACTGGCATCGGACGCCGACTACGTTCGCAGAAGTCACGAAATCTTCGGCCGAGATGACATCCAGCGCATTAGTACTTAAGAACAACGAGATGGAAACGGCGGATGTCGTAAGACGTTTCTACTCGCACATGGTTACGGATGGTCGAGGAATTGAGAGTGACATCCAGCCTGTGCGCGGCTTCCACGTCGTTGCGGTCGTTGTGGTCATGGAATTGAGATTATTCCCATATATTTGGCTTCATTCCTGGAGAACCTGCGCGACTTCATCTCTGGATATCTGGTTCTTTCCTCTCTTGTGTGTTCCGCAATTCACGCGCTAGCGAGATTGAGGCAGACGCTAGATCCACACTTCACTTCATCTTCTGCTCTTCATCTCCTCCTTCCTCACTCGACACTGTACGACCACATCTGGGTTCATCGCGCATAAGGACTACGCGTAGCAACACTCTGCTACGGCAACGGAATCGACGGGATACACTCCTCCATCACTCGACAGGCATCTGACCCTCAGCCTCTCGACCGCAAGACCTCTGCACAATTCACCAACACCTCTACTCTACTTGCGCACTTCCGCGCGCCTGCGCAATGTCTGAACATAGAATGCCACAGTGGAAGCGCTGGACCAAAGCCGTCCGTGTCCCACTCTACTCCTCAACATGACACGATTCCGTGCTAACTGTGATCAGGAGCTCGAGCAAGCAGCCCTCCAGTTAGGCATCGTCGTCACCTCCATCTCCGATCCACCCAAGGAAGTTTTGCTCAAGAGCGACTATGTGGCGGCCTTGTACGCCGGCCCACCAGTCTTCCGCTTCATGGAGTTGTCGCCCGAGCTGCGGACTCGTGTCTACGAAGAACTACTCATATTGCGCGACTCATTCACATGTTTTCCACAAATCCTTGCGGCGTCCAGGCAGATCAAAGAAGAGGCTACTAACATCCTCTACGGAGACAATTTAATCGACGTCCGGATGCTCGCAGATGGAATCTACGTTCATGGAGAAAAGTGTAACGAAGATCGCACCGACACGAAGACCATCATGACCTGGCCACACTGGCTTCGGCATGTGCAGTTTCTACGCTTCAGCCTGGAACTCACTTTCGCCGGCCCGCGACTCACCACCATGTTCGCAAAGGCGGCTACGAAATCTGCACCGGCGGCGGCGGACATCGTACTCTATTCGCTCTGTTCCTTCCTTGCGAGCGAACACAAGCTTCGCTCCTTCCAAGTCGATATCTCAGGACGACACACCACGAGCTTGATGTCCGCTCTGCCGAGTCTCCTGCACTCTACGCACCTCCTGGGAGAATTGAAAGAGCTTGCATTCGGTGGGGATCTCACTGACCTCGGCCCTGGCCCACGACAAATCACGAGCGTAGATGAAGGGATGGCTGCTGCATCCACTGCGCTGGCGGCTCTCTCAGAGCACGCAACAAGTTGTGTACCATTCACCCGATATGACCAAGTCTCGACCCTCCTGAACGTGGAAGCAGGTTCAAGTCGTTTTCAGGCGCTTGAGCGTTTGCCCGATCATATCAAAGACCAGTTCAAGCGGAAGAACTTGACCGCCCTAGCCAAGAACACTCGAAAGTTGGCACGGGACCTCAAAATCGGAGCTGGAAACATCGACATGCTTCCAGAGCCTGCCAAAGAGGACTGGGCGCGGTATTTCGCCATTGTGGACAACTTTAACAGATCCTACATCGACCTTGAGGCTGCGGAATACGAAGATGCTCGAGACACTCGAGACTTGCTGTCGCTGATGTCGCCGTCGTAAGATTGGCAGCTGTCTGCATCAGGGCGATCCAGGAGAAAGTCGGCGTATGAATGGGACGGGTTGGCACCCGGTGTTGCGGACTACATGTGGGACATCAGGAAGACATATGCCAGAGTGAGGCTCATCTGCAAGAATTGGTCTGTTATCGATATCAGTGGCACGAACAAGCTTAAGAGAGGGCAGCACGCAACCCGAAAATTGCGGATAGTATGAGCGTGCGCTGCTCGATCCAGATGGACGCCGAGGAGGAACTGATCGGAGACGACTGACGCTGCTTTGGTCCTTCGTCGCGGTCTTTCGGAGAATGGTATGGGACGTCTGACGCTATTACTCAGAAACGTAATGCCTTGTTCCTCTTCACATGTGAGTCTGTCCTTCTCGCTCTAGCCATCTGGGCACAGTGCTAGCGAAGGCCGATCTTCAGTTGTAAGTACTCCTCCTTTCTTGGATTATCGGAACATGCGACTTCTTCCATTTTTCAGCTATTATTCAAACTTTGCGCGAGCTGTCACGTCTCGGTCACCACTGTTCCGTTGTCCGTCATGTTCACGTGTGTCGTCGTGCAAGGCCCGCCTACGCGCTAGTGTGACTGAGGCAGCAATGCGCAACTCGGGCTGGGCTTCACTTCATCACCTTCACTCGACTCCTACAAACTTCGTCTTCATCATCAACATTGCAGTCCACGGAACTGCTTTCATCGCCGACGGCCGAACTCTCCATCGCATACCACATCCTCGCACCCAAAGAGCGGAGACTGTTCCAACCTTCTGACGAGCCCGCGCTCAACGCAAGCCTTGACGATGGCCTCGCGCACGAACTGGAAGTCCTACGACCGCTGCACCAAAGCAGTGAGTCCTCTTCCTCGGCTTTGTGCTACGCTGCGGTGAAGCCTCCTTCTGTTGCTCCTTTACTGAAACGTCCCAGGAACTGGCAGAGATTGCACTCAATCGCGGCATCACCGTCACCTCACTCTCCGTTCCGCCTGAGAAGTATCTGCGCAAGAGTGACTACCTCGCCGCGCTGGAACCCGAGCACGATGGTCCGGCTTTCCCTTTCATGGACCTCTCACCCGAGCTCCGTACCCGTGTCTACGAGGAAGTCCTGATCTTGAACGATTCTTTCACGTGCTTTCCACAAATTCTGGCGACTTCGAAGGAGGTGAACGCAGAAGCAAGCAACATCCTCTATGGGGACAACTTGATCGACATTCGCATACTCGTCGATGGGGTTTATGTTCATGGGAAGAAAGTCGGAGAAGTCCACGAGGAAGTTCGCAAAAGTGGACGTCGGCGGCGCAATGTCATGGTGGTCCGCACGAGATGGCCCCGCTGGCTTCGACAGGTCCAGTTTCTGCGCTTCTCTCTGCAACACGAGTGCGGCGACAGCCGCGGCTGGCGTCTCTTCCAAGGGCTACAAAGGCTGCGATTCAACATCGGACATCTCGACTCGATTCTACACTCGCTATGCTCTTTCCTTGCGAGCGGTCACAACCTTCGATCTCTTCAGATCGACATTACCGGCGACAACACTGCTGGCGTGCTTCCCGTTGTGCCGCATCTATTCCAGTCCATTCATTTGCTTGGCCGTCTAAAAGAGGTCAAGTTTCAGGGGGACATCGCCGGCTTTGCTCCGAAACCACCAGGTACGAAGAACGTGGACGATGCCTTGGCTAGCGCTTGGGCAAAATTAGCAGCTCTTGCAGGGCCCTCAATTGCACTGCCGCCGGTATACTGGCCTCACTGGGGCGGATCCTTGCAGGACAAAGCGAAAGCCTGTCTTCAGACATCCAACAGACTGTCAGGCGATGCTAAGCTCAAGCACATGAGGAAAAGTGTGCTGGATCTTGCGCTGGTGGCCCGGCAGATTGCAGTATATTTGAATCGTAATGTCATGCAGCAGTATTCAGGCGTGGCCGATGATACATACAAGACGTACTCCGCGATCTTGACCAACTTCATCAGGTCCTGCATCGAACTGGAAGCGGCCGAGTATCAAGCCGCTCGGGATGAGTTGGAGCGTGGTCCGGATCTTGCTTCATGATTCAATCATCGGGGCCGAATTTGCGTTGAAGCGAAAGGACCATCGAGGCTGGCATCAGTATTTCCTTCGCTTCAACAAGAGTAAGTGACGTGGGGTCGGGCGGGAAAGAGAACGGTGCTGGAAGCATCATTTGTGTGCATCGGAAGGGCTACGCACAGCACGGGCAATGAAGGACGAACTGACGGAGATGTGCTAATCAGCGATGCATTTCCGAATGAGCAGATTCATAGCATACCATACCAATCGGTATGGAGGGATGATGGCCTCGGACATCGCGGCGTTCGGCGTGGGTCTCGCCATTTGAGGCATTTCATCCAAGAAATGAATGAGACTTTCTGCACATATGGAATGCAACGATGTCTTCCCTGTGAATATCAATTCTCTTCGTCGTCCGGCTCCTGTTGCTCGATCTAACGACACTCCGCTTTCGTTCTTGCACTGACTACCCCACGAAGCTCTGGTAGCCGCGCAACACTCGCAAAGCTTGCATAGCACGACGCCACCTCTGATCGAGGATGCCGGCAGCACTCGCCAGGCTCGCCACCACAATATTGGATAGAATCGCAGATCGGGTGGTTGGTGCTTCTTGACATAATTGAATCTGGTCTGCTGAGGCCAGTATTGGCAGCAGTCGATAAGCCTCCTCAGGCCAACTCTCGATCTTGCAGAAGGATCTTTGAAATCGGCATCGCACAGCATCCGTAATATTGTGGCGTCTGGACAAGCTCCGAGAAGTGCAGAAACGATGCCTGGAGCTGTCAGCGGTGGCGAGTCCTTGGACAATATCTTCCGTTGACGAGTTCGGATGCGAGTGCCACACTGCTGGGACTATCATCGCATAAGGAAGGGAGCGATTGCCGATCCACGTCGCAGTTGATGACAATGATCTGTCTGTTGATGATCTGGTGAAGTCTTCCACCCGCACGAGCTCAATGTCTCAGCCACTGTGGCACAAATAATATCCAGGAAAAGCTCATCACCACGCCTCTTACCGCCAGAGTACAGCTCGTCCCGCGCTGCAACATCTCGCATTCTGAAAGGAAAGGCCACAAACTTCACCTCAGTGACCCGATCGACCTGCCGTGGCTGTGATCAATTGGAAAGCACGCACACACGTCGTCGATACAAAGTTTGTTGACAACCGATGGTCTAGAACCTGGTCTAATAAACTCAATTTCGCTGACCTCCTCTTAGCTTCACTCTTCACCAACGATGTCGACCTCACCTTCAGGACCATCCAATTCGCTATTACGTCCTCCTCTCTCGCGACAAAGCTCTGGCATTTCGCCCTTCGCCGAGATGAACGGCAATGGAGTCGGCGCTCCACCTCCCAGCGCAGCGGTCTCGGACCCTGCCTTAGCATTACGGGAGCAGTTCGGCGACAGGAAGGTTGACATATCGAGAAAGGTAAGCATGATTTCCAGCGGCAAATTTGGTGGACGCGGCAGCAGTACAGTACAGTCTATCGCGGTTGGGCACTGCGCACCTTCATTCCACACTCGAGCACATGAAAAAAGCACCAGGCTACACGAGTCACAGTGCAGCGTATCACTAACCGAGTACCGTGGCAAAGATCACGGCCTGCGTCGCCTGCAGAAAACAGAAGATCAAATGTCACATGCGCGACGGGCAAGCGCCCTGCACACGATGCAAGAAGAGAGGTTTGCCATGCACGGTCAACAAGAGTCTACAAATGATTCTCGAAAGTGTGAGTCATGGATTGTCCAGCTATCAGTGTCCCGCTAAATCACTTCCAGAACGTCGAATGGAAACATATCATGGAACGCAAACTCCGCAATCTCGAAGCCGCCGTCATGAGGGCTGGTATCGATCTGCCCGACGAAGATGACATGGAGCAGGATGAGGATAGCCCAGGGACCATGGCAGCAGAGCGATCGAGGTCTGTGCCGCTATCACGAATACCGCAGCCAACGGACGGCAATACTCCTCAAAACTACGAGATTGTCATGGATCCCGACTCCGGGCCGGCCGCTATTCCTGGGTCGGTCGTGTCGCCCATCGCCATGCCTGGGTTGGAGAACAATCGAGCGAGCCAAGATGTTATCACTCGTGGCATTGTGACGGTCCAGCAAGCGCAGGCGTATCTCGATATCTACCAGAACAGGCTGGACCATTTCTTGTACCGGATCATCGGTGATCGGAAAGATTTGAAAGAGGTTCGTGCAGCTTCACCTCTTCTATTGGCGGCCATATGCTCGGTTGGAGCACTTCATCTTGCAACCCCAGACTTCGAGCGCTGCTACCAGGAATTTGTGACCATCGCTGCGGCACAAACATTCTCCCGCCGCAACAACGTAGATGACATCCGCGGTCTGGTCGTTGCCGCCTTCTGGCTGAGCAGCATTTCTTGGACTTGCATCGCCTTGGCCGTTCGAATCGCAACCGACATTGGATTGCACCGCAGTATCGTGAAATGCCTCAACGGTGACCGAAACCACTACCTCCGCACAAGACTGTGGTATCTGGTCTACGTCTGCGACCACCACTTCTCCGTCGCATATGGTCGACCGCCACTGACACGACAATGCGACGCCATCAAAGCATGCAAGGAGTTCCTCGAATGCGAGCACGCGGTCGAAGACGATGCTCGGCTCATCTCGCAAGTCCAGATCTGGAGAGTCGGCGGCGACATATACGAGTGTTTCGGAATGGACGTCGACAAGCCGCTTGACCCGGCCAGGATCAACCAGATGCGACAATTCAGCATGCAGCTGGACAATATCCGAGATCACTGGTCTTCCCGCTTCCGCGAGAACAGGTATGTTGGCAACTATCCTCGGAAGGGAGTTAATCTGCATTCGCACTTCCTGAAGATGTACCTCTACTCCATGGCCTTCCGCGGAATCGGCTCTTCTTCTTTCAAGGCTCCAGATGTCGCTTCTGACATCGATTCCCTTGCGGACAAGTCCCTCATCGCCGCGACCAGCATTCTTGAGGCTGTCATTAGTGACGCTGAGATTCAGAACCACCTGAATGGTCTCCCAACCTACTTCGACGTCATGATCGCCTTCGCCGTGGTCTTCGTGCTCAAGCTCTCGACCAAGTACGCCAACTCCGTCCCCGTCGACACGAGCAAGGTCCGGACTCTGGTCGATAACGTTGTCGTGGTGTTGAAGTCTGTAACGGCGAACATGCACTCTCGCCATTTGCTAAGCAGTGTGGCGAAGGGTGCGGAGACACTGCTGGAGAAGTGCTGGCCGCAGAATAAGCAGCGTCCTGTGCCGGCGAATGCGAACGTCATAATGGGCCAGCCGACGTTTGATGAGAGTATCTATGACATGTCGAATGATTGGAACGGTGGAGCGACGCTTGATAACTTCTTCATGGGTATGTTGATGCTGCTTGGTGTGAAAGGAGTGATTGCTGACTTAGTCGTGCGAATAGGCGAGTATGACTTCCTGTCGAATCAGGATGTCATGAATGCTGATCAGCCGGATTTGAATTATGCCATGCCGCCAACCTACAGGCGCTGAGGTTCTGCTGGCGGTTGACTTTCAAAAGCCTTGACATATATCCGGATTGCCGAGATGCATGCCTGAGTCGAGCTCTTTCAACTGGCAATTCATGATGAGTGCCGTTAGGAGCGAGTAGTCATCTTCAGCAACCAGTCGACCTCAGCAAAGACCGCACTGCCATATCCTCAAAGCTTTGGAGGTCTGGTGTAGTCATATTGGGATCCTTGGCTTGATGGTCCCATCGCCTCACAGCGAGTTTGTCTTCCAGGAGTGGATCTTTGCGAGCTTCCCCGACTTCAGCCTCCGTGAACGGTCCACCCTGAGCTCGAATCAGTATGACACCGAGCATTGCCTGGATCACAGAGCACCGCCATGGAAAGAAAATACTCACCTGATACCGCAAAGTCGTCTTACTGCTCTCACTCAACGCGTCCCAGTATCCCTCCTCAACGGCCGTCAAGTACCTCTTCGCAACCACATGCGCTCCAACCAACGCGCAGATCTTCTCGCTAAAGCCCAAGCTTCTCAAGTACCTCTCACCCACAAATTCGGGGCTTGCTTTACCCACATACGTCCCATCGGCCGCAGTCATGCTTTCCATTTTCTCGGCCGCTGGGATGAAGCGTCCAATGTCGTGGAGCAAAGCCCCGAGGATCGTGTCTTCGGAGGCATGGGAGCGCTGGGCGAGAGTGGCGGCTTGCAAGGAGTGAGCAAGCTGAGATATGCGTTCGCCGAGATAGTCGGTGCTGCCTTGTGCTGTGATGAGGGAGAAGACTTGTTGCACGGTCTGACGTGCCGTTGACTCGTCCATTGGTTTGGAAGGATGTATTGTCATACTGAACAATGCAGGTTGCAAATTGGGAGGTCTTGCAAAGGATGTTTTACCAGGGGTCGCGCGGAGTCTTGACTACGAGGAGATCGGAGAGATGACCGGTATTACACCGCTTCCACTCGTACGGATCGCACACGACGTGACTTGGCCCGTACACAGGTGCAACACACGCCCTACACACGCCCTGCGACACGCACGAACATCGCCACCTCCACATCGAACGATCGTCTCATCCTCGTCAGAACACCGGTCTTCCCTCCTTCACGCCCTGCGGTACACCCTACAACCGACGAGACAAGCTCCAGATCTGGAAACAAGCTTGCCCGGTACCGCCGATCGGTGACAGCCACGTTGGCACGACTCACCGATCCATTGGATCTGCTTGCCCCATGTGAGCCGTGCCGACAACCGGGTCAGCGGTGGTCTGCCACGTCGGCTCGGCGAGAAAGCCGGGTGGGAGACGGTCTTCTATCCGGAGTGGGACTTGCTGTTTTGGGAAGGTATGGGTGTCGATCAGTCGTGGTGTTCGTGAGGCTGAGTGATGAACGTGCTTTGACAGCGATGTGGAGGAAACACAAGACAGCGTATATATGTCCTCACCAACCCAGTAAACGCCACGACCAACCACCTTCTAAGACTATCTCACCACCAGCACCACCAACAACGAGAGCGTCCACAATGACCACCCCAGCTCCCCCTCCCATTCGCCTCACCCCCTCCCAACTAACCTCCTACGCACAAAACGGCTACCTCCACCTTCCCCTCTCCCAACACAACCTCATCGACCCCACCCTCCTGCACCAATACACCTCCGAAGTCCGCTCCCTCCCCCTCACCCACAACGCCCACATGCCCTATCTCGAAACTCTCCCCTCCGGCACCAAACAACTAATGCGCACCGAGAACTTCGTCCCCTACCACGCCGATTTCTCTTCACTCCTCACCGGACCCGGCTTGGAGTCTATCCTGTCCCAACTCATCGGCGACGAGCAAGGTGGCGTGGCACTCTTCAAGGATAAAATCAACTATAAATTAGCCAAAGGGAATGGTTTCAAAGCCCATCTCGATGCCCCTGCATACAGCCATATTACATCCGTCACCCGTCCTGGCCAAGATATCTCGCACATCACCGCCAACTTCGCCGTCGACGCCGCTTCCCCTGCCAATGGATGTATCGAAGTCGTTCCCGGTTCGCATCTGCAGTCCGTGCCGTTAATACCAGGTGGAGGCGCGATCGATCCGGAATGGGAAGCGGAGCAAGAGTGGGTTCCCGTACCGTTGGAAGAAGGCGACTTGTTGATTTTCGGGTCCGTGTTGGCGCATCGGAGTGGAGGAAATGAGTCCGGTGGGGAGAGGAAGAGTGTGTATGCGACGTATTATTTGAGGAGGGAGGGGGAGGGGTTGAGGGAAGTGTATTATCAGGATCGGTGGGAGAGGTTTCCGCCTGATCATGGTGAGTTTGAGGTTATTTGAGATGACGTGAATGAAACGGGTGCTGACTTTGGTGGCGTAGAGCGAGTTCCGGGGAAGGATTATTCGGCTGGTGTGCAGCGGTATGCGTTTGCTGCGCCGTTTACGGCGATTGAGAAGCCGGTGGAGGCGCAAACGGCGATGGTGCAGGAGGTGATGTGATTTTGAGGAGGTCCATGCGGAGCAGATTGCAAGTACCTGCTCAAATGCCTTTAGCTTTCCGGAAGCCGAATACAGCACTTTCGTCGTTTCCACGCCCACTCGAAAGCGACTGTAGCACCTCTCATGGCTGCTCACGCTCTCCAAGTCGATAGTGCACTGAGACAAACACGACACCCTCCTTAGACACACCGCCCTACCAATCAACAACCCACTCACTAGCCCCACTCTCCCAAAACTCATCACAAGCCGCCTTCAATCCATAATTATTCCTTAACTCCTCCACCTTCAACCCCTCCCTCGTCAACGGATCCGTCGCACTCCGCTTCAAATGCTCATAAATCGTCGCCCTCTCATAACTATGTCCATTCTTCGTAATGACCGGATCATGCATCGGCTCGAAAGTAATCATATCAATCAGATGATCAGGAATCTCCCTCGGTTTATGGTTCTGCGGGTCCGCAGCTTCAAACACAGACCGTAGAGTGGCGATTTTGGTGGCGAAGGTGGAGGTCACCTCGGCGGATCGCTCGTTCGCTTCGACGAGTCCGAGAGAGTGAGCGTGGAGTTGAGAGGAGATGGAGTCCAATTCGCGTTGTTTGGCGAGTTCGAGGCTATCTTCGAGTTCGGCGAGGAGGGAGCCTTGACGGCGGAGACGTTCGCGGTCGCGGACGGCGAATTTGGCTTTTTTGCATTTCAGGACGAAGGCGGAGAAGGTTTGAAGGTCTTGGGGGGAGATTTTGGTGGCCGGAGCGGGGTGCAGGACTTGGTCGTAGGCTGTCAGGGCGGAGGAGAGGGCTTCGTGGGGGTGATGGAGGGCGAGCTGGGCCTGGGCTGGAAGGAGGAGAGTGTCAGCGGTTGTGGGTGGAAGAGTGCGTCCGACGGCTTTGGAGGTTGTGAATAGTCAGAGGGATACTCAGATCCTCAACAGACGACATGGAGAGCATCTCTTCGTCCGGACGGCTCTGGAGGTTATGAATAGTCAGAGGGATACTCAGATCCTCAACAGGCGACATGGAGAGCATCTCTTCGTCCGGTCCAACCCCTTTCCCACCGATCGATTCGCCACAGTTAGACAACTCGACTCACCCAGAAAATAGAATCCCTTGTGATTCTGCCCATTAGGCCCCGTAATCTCAATACTCCTCAAACAATCATTCACAGCTTCCTCCCTGCGAACCGTCAGCCTTCCCTCTCTCCCACCAGAAGCCAAAGCCTCTCCACTACCTCCACAACTAAGCCGCCAGACATCTCCCCCAAACCGTCCGTCACCCCACCCAACACCCAAAATCAAAGCAAGAACTCACCACTTCTGCAACTTCAACCTCACATTCGCTCGATTCGTGAAAATCAACGGATTCCTCGAATACTTCTGCACAGCCTGGGTATAAAACTCCTCGGCCTGCAGAAACTCTCCATTTCGAAAAGCTTCGTTCCCTTTCGTCTTGAGAGCGTCCGCGAGGTGCGCCATGTGTATTTGGGCTGCTGATTCAGGAATCGAGGGAACAGGTTTGACGGGTGCTTTGGGAGGAGTAGGAGGGTTTGGTTCTTTGTTCTGTTGTGGGGAGGCTTGTGCTTGTTCTTGTCTTCGTCGGGGCCGGGAGCGGAAAGGGTTGTGGAAACTCATGGATACATTGGTGAGTCTTGATAGCGGGTCGCGAAGTGCTCTTTTTCATGTGATGTGGTGGTGAGAGAGGGTCATGGTCGAAGTGAGGTCCGAGGGAGATGGAGGATGGAGGTGCAGGCGGCCCCGATCGGGAGGCACTTCCTCCTGCTATTTTGGGCTGCTGCATTTGGTAAGCGCCGAACCTTGTTTGGGCGGTTTCATTCACTTCTAGAAACGTCCAACTTCTGGGACAGCGAGTAGTGAGTGCATGATGTGATTCAGGACTATACGCCGAGGATTTGGCGGTCGTTAAAGACCTTATGTTATGTCTGTGTAGTCTTCGCAGTCTATACGCACGAAGCCGCTGGCGAATAGATCGACCTACGATTTGCTTGCACTCTTGTCGGAGACCGCGCAAAGATGACAAACCAAGGATGAGCCTCAGCCGGCGTCACATATCGCGCACTAGTAGATGAGTTGATCAACTGCTCGCTTTAGAATCGGCAGCATGAAGATCATGGTCGTACGTTCACGCTGTACGCGCGCTTCCCCCATGTTCTTCATAGATTACAATGCTCCGACTTCCCCTGCGCAGCCATGCTCCTTCCAATAACGCCCATCGTGCACTCAATCACTTCTTTCCCTTCTTCTTCGCACTGCCCTTGGCATTTGACGCTCCCGGACCGTCCTTCTCGACCAGGACCGCATCATCATCACTGCTTCCCTTCTTCACAGGTGTAGCGAGGCCAGTCTTCACTGCCTCCTCGTCCAACTCCACCAGCAGTTCTTGTTGAATGCCTTCCCGGCGCTTCTCCCACCACTCCTTCTCACTATCTCTCGTCGCTGACAACTCCGATGTTCGCTCCTTGATTATTCTGTTCTGGTTGATCTCGTTCGCAGACTGGAAGATGACTTGTCCCCAGCCGGGTGTGAATGCGTTGGCCTGATTGATCAGTAGTGTTAGCAAAACGATCCAAAGACACGCCATGCAGCATATCAAAACTCACCTCCTCAACAACATCCTTCACCTCCGCCTCCATCTCTTTCTCTGCCCTAACAAACCTCTGCATCAACTCATCACTCACACTTCCCCTCTGCAACAAATTCTGCAACGCAGGTTTCGATGCTCGGAGCTTAACGATCCTCTCAATATCCTCCACCGCTCTTCTCATCAGCGCCGCCTTCAACACCGAGTCCGGCACCTTATCCAGCTTCTTCTCTCCTTCTTCCGCCGCTTCTGATGGATCAAGGTGTAGCAGGGAGAGATATATATCCCGTTGGGTATGTGCGGGAAACCATGGTTCGAGGGAGGCTTGTTTGGCGAGTTGGCGTTTGCGGTAGGTGGAGGAGAAGGTTGCGAGTGAGCCGAAGACGATTGTGAGGTAGAGGAAAGGGAGGAGTAGGTTGGTCCAGAAAGGTTTCGGCGCGGCTGTGAAAGGGTCGCCTGTGCCGTTGAAGGTGCCGTTGAATGTGCCGTTAAATGTTCCATTGAAGGTCGCGTTGAAGGTCGACTCGGAGTCGGCCATGGTGGATTATTTGGGAGGGCGCACGAGGCGCGGAGGACGAGGAGGTGTTTTCGCTTTGCGGTTCGTGGACGGAGGGTCTTAAAAGGCGAAGAATATGCTGTTCCAATGAGTGGTGTGATATGGTCGTGGTGACAGTGAGAGTGTGTTCCTTTTTCTTTCTCCTTCGTTTCAGTGTATCCACGTATCCAGATTGCCCATGTCAGGAACCTCTCTTTCATCAGCCACAATAATCCCTGAGGATCTTGGACGGGTAGATCCGAGAGCTCGTGTCAAATCCATCAATACGTGACGTCGGCATTTGAAGCTCGTGAACCTCCGATCTGAACACTGACAAACCATCCAACGAACAACACCACCTTTCCATTCGCCTCCTTCGACCGTGAATCCATCGACGTTCGCTTCATCGACATACACCGCATGGCATCGACCTCGACCTCGCAATAACACCGATCCTTCTCCGCCACTCTTCGATACCTTCACCTCACACTACCTACACATCCACCACACAACATGATCCTCAGATTCCAGAGCCGCAATGGCCAGTTCCGCCTCACAGTCGAGCCTACCACCGACATCTCCACCATCCTCTCCGATGTCCTCGAAAAGCTCCCCAATGACACCGTTGCATCCACCGTTACCATCTCCCCGAAGCCTGCAGGCGCCGACTCAAGACCGATAGAATCATTGAAAGGCGTAACGTTTGGAAAGTTGGGTCTTACGTGAGTATACAATGAGTTGATGAAGTCTGCAATACATGAGCTGACTCTCTTCACCACAGACACGGCACGCAAATCTTCATCGACTACAAACAGAATGATGCACCTCCAACCAACGGCCACTCGGTCGCGGCGAACAAGCTCAACGGCAACCAGGTCAACCCAGAAGAGATGGCATCTTCAGTGGCAATACCAGCAAATACGGCGCAAAAGCTCATTCAAAATCCATGGGAGTCGGTGAAGCAGTCTGCGCTCGACGATCGGTTAGATCAGCGGGATGGCAAGATCAAGCGGAAGAGGAACGACATGATGTGTAGTCATGGACCGAAGGGCATGTGCGATCACTGCAGTCCGTTGGAACCATACAGCAAGGACTACCTCGACGAGCACAAGATCAAGCATCTGTCGTATCATGGATACCTACGGAAAGTGAATCAGGGCAAGAACAAGTACCAGCAAGGGAGCTCGTATATGCCACCACTTTCGGAGCCGTACTTTCGTGTCAACCCGAACTGCCCTTCAGGACATGCACCGTTCCCTGCTGGAATCTGCACGAAATGCCAACCTTCTGCCATTAGTCTGCAACCGCAAGAGTATCGCATGGTGGACCACGTCGAGTTTGAGCAGTCGGAGATTGTCAACAAGTTCCTCAACTTCTGGCGTGGAGGTGGTGCGCAGCGTATCGGCTTCCTCTATGGCCACTACGAGGAGTACGATCAAGTCCCTCTCGGCACGAAAGCTGTCGTGGAAGCAATCTACGAACCTCCGCAAGTCGACGAAGTTGATGGTGTCACACTCTCCGAATGGCCAAATGAAGCGCAGATCGAGAAGCTTGCAGGCTTTTGCGGTCTACAACGCCTCGGCGTCATCTTCACCGATCTCCTCCGCCCGGAAGAAGGCGAACAAACCGCCGTCTGCAAACGCCACATCGACTCCTACTTCCTTTCGTCTCTCGAAATCATGTTCGCCGCCCGCTACCAAGCACAATACCCACGTCCGTCAAAATGGAGTGAGACCGGCCAATTCGGCAGCAACTTTGTCACCTGTGTCATCTCCGGCGATGCAGAAGGCAACATCGGCATCTCGGCATACCAAGCATCCAACGCTGCCGTAGAGATGGTGACAGCAGATATCATAGAAGCCTCCGCAGATCCCAGCGTCATGCTTGTCATCGATGAGGACGAAGAGAATGCCATCGGTCGCAAGCGCTACATTCCCGAAGTATTCTACCGCCGCCTGAATGAATATGGCAGAAACGTGCAGGAGAATGCCAAACCCTCCTTCCCTGTGGAATACCTCCTGGTCACACTCACCCACGGCTTCCCGAATGAAGTCAACCCGAAGTTCGTCAAGTGCGACTTTGCGATCGAGAATCGTGATGCACTGGGCGAACTCCAAGAGCAAAGAGATTTGCAGAAACAGTTGCGCGCCGGCGCGAATAGAGTCGCGCTGGATACCGTCGAGGGCACGCTCGCTGTGTCGGACTTTCATTTGCTGGGCTACGTGATGTCGCTGGATATCTTGAGTGAGGTGAGTTTGACGTGTCCATTCGCTGCCGCTATCAAGTTTGCTGACATTTCTGGGTGCAATTTCTAGGACGAGTTGAAACTCCTCTGCAACGTCGCCATCTCTCACGACGCCTCGCAGGGCGCGCAGCTCATGCATACTCCAGGTTGGGCCACTCTTGAAACCATTTTGCAGATGTAGCCTTTTTTCCGGCGCATTCTGGGCCCTTGCACATCCACCTCCCTTTGTATACTATCACTGATCCTCCTTTTCCTGCTGCCCTGGACCGCTATCACATCCTCCATCCGCCGACCGCGCGACTCCGAGCTGGACAGACTTTGACTAACTCTCTTTTCTCTTTCCCTCCTGGATACAGGTTTCCAAACTCTCCTCGCCATCATCGAGGAATTGAAATCGAAACCGGCCAAGAGACTCAGCGATCCGGAAGGGCAGGGAGGATTGATTAAGAGGGTGAGGGGGATTGGGCTCGGGCAGTGAATGCGAGGAAGCATGGTATGGCGGAACGAGACCAGAGAAAAGACATCGTACCCGAAGCGGGATGGAGACGATGAGCGTGTGGAATGGGGCGTCTATCGCAACTCGATTCGGATGGCAACGGATGGCAACAGTAGCCACGGACGATACTTCCTGCACGCACATGCATGCTTTTTCAGATATCGAGCGCGAAGGCCGAGCACATCGAGTAATCATCACGGAACGATAGCCAGTCCAAAAAATGCAAAAAAAAAAGTCCAAGGACGGCGAGAGCGAGAGCGAACTGAAAATCCATGCCGAACCATGCTCGTAGTCATAACCTCTTCCACCGCAAAATTTCTCGTTTCTCTGCGATCAACATCTTCTACACCTGGTGCAGCAGTTTCGAGGAACAGAATCGCCCGAGGCGGATGTCGGTGCCGGTGCTGGCGTGCGTCTTGTATCGCTCGCTGTGTTGTGACCGTTTTTCTCGTCGTTGTGCACCGTGGCGTGGCGAGGCGAGGGTCCGATGCCCCCATTGTCTATGCTTTTCTTTGAATACTCACCGACTCTCTCTCTCGGGGACTGTGAACTTTGGGAGTGAGGTGAGGATGATGACTTGGAGGCCATGATGACCACGAATTGTGCTATACCTTTGACATGGATGTGTACACGGGTATGCTGTCGTCGGAGCGAGGCATTTCGTGCAAACATGAGTGATGAGTAAGTTTGGACATGTTCCGCTCTGTTTTATTAACTTGGGACATCTCCGGGACGTCTGGTGTGAAGGACATTGATGAGTAGGTTGAACAAAATGTCCGCTCTTCATTATCATTACCTTTAGCATTCATCACCGGGACTGCGCACGCCATGTCTTTCCTGCTCGTTGGATGACTATGCGCTCGACTAATCTTGGGGGGGTCGTTTTGACCAGAACTTTCCAGCACCGTAGTCCAATAATAATTGATGATGAAACGATAGAGGCACCCCCCCTCGTGATACGAAGTTCTCCCTGACGGCCTGGCCATCGCCTTTCTCCGGGTTGTCGCAATCGATTACCCCATAACAATTCCCCCTTTCCCGTGTCGACAAGGAGCAGAGGCGTCCTCCGCAATGACTTGTGTCTCACTTCTCCAGGTCTTTCGCTCGTCTCCTCCGCATTCTTCAACCCGCCGTCGTCGGGGGGGGCTTCGGAGAAGGAATCGGTGGCGCCAATCGAGTCACGTTTGATGAAAGAGAGTCGTCGTCGTGGTCGTCCAAGGTTGCCGGGCCGGGACTTGGCGAAATCTCGGCCGGCTGGCATCGGCTCTTGGTCAATTTCGCCCCCGGATTTTTGTCTTGTTGTTAAGCGTCGTCATTCCGACAGGGGGGAGCCAGGAACACTGCACTGCACTTCTCTCTTGTCTTGCTCAGAAGAAGAAGAGCAAGCAGAGATGCCGACATGGCAGGGTATCAGAGACTATTGAACAGATGTTCATGCATATTCCATCTCGTAATGAGATTGCGGAGAAGTTTCAATTGTCCGCGTCGTTTGTCTCGTGTCTCGTGTCCCCGGGTCACATGGTCACATGGTCACATGGTCACATGGTCCCTCTCCCATTTTCTCCAAGGCATTTTCATTTTCATTTTCATTACCCCCAGACTTGGTTCGATTTGCTAATGACAGTCTGGTCACATGGCCACGTCCAACCAGATGAGGAAGGAAATTCCACCGATGGCCATTCTCTTGACTAATATGCCCTTGCCAAGCGTGGATTGGTGGTCGACTCCTCATCACGCATCACTCTTCTCGTCTCTCGTCGTCGGAAGCGTTGGTCATGGCATGTGCATCATGTGCATGTGCATGTGCGCGCTTCGAAGACTAAGGTAATGGAAATTCATCGTCAAGCGGAGGTCAGTGCATAGTTCTACTACTGGTGGTCCGGTGTTGGTCACAAGGAGGGAAAAGTATACCTTACTCGTCTCCATTCTGTTATTATTCTAATTAGACATACATACTCCTCTCTTCTTCTTCTTCTTCTTATCTACGCCCACTCACGTCCTTTCTTCTGACACACACTACCGCTCCTCATCACCCGCCGCACGCCGCACACCACTCACCGGTCGTCTTCTTATCTCTACACAACCACACTAAGAGAAAGCCTGCGCTTATTGCAACCTCATCGTCTCATCGTCTCACCCGCCTCACCATCGTCGTCGTTGCTGCCTGAGGCCATCCATCCATCCATCCTTCCATCAACCACGAAATGACCAACATCACCGACCTCCCCCACGAAATCCTCACCACCATCCTCCTCCTCGCCACCAAAGCCAACGAACGCGAGAACGAGTCCTTCACCTACGGCCTGACTCAAGCGCCTCTCCCTCTCCAACAGACCAAACTCACCAAATACGTTCGCGGACCCGTGACGGCCGAATCCCTCCGCTGGGACGCCACCGTCTCCATCCGCCAGGTCTGCTCGGCATGGCACGAATGGGCTCTCTCCTACAACCTCGAGCATGTCTTCGAGCGACGATGGCGCGGTTCCGAACGCTGGGCTGAGCTCTCCCCGAACCGGAGGAAGTACTCCCTCTACGAATTGATGGAGAAGCCCTCGGGATGCGCCGTCTACCGCGATCCTCTCTCCTCACTGCGATCCACCGACCGCGCATTCACCCACCTCCCACACCTCACCCAACACGTCCGCCGTCTCTGGTTCAACGGCTTCTACACCGCCGAATCGGACAAACACATCCTCTCCATCGTCGCCGAGTGCTCCCACCTGCAATTCCTCTCCGTGCCGTGGACCATCCTCCGCCGCGGCACCGCCGAAGACTGGATCGACCTCCTCAACGTCTCCGGCGAAGGAATCCCCCTCCACTCCCTCGAACTCCAAGCCGTCTGCCTCCCCTCCGCCCAAGCCTTGACCCTCGAATCCGACGCAGCCTCCAACCCCAACCCCCTCCTCGACCCCCGCGTCTCCTTCTCCCACCTCCACCGCCTCAAAATCTTCGGCAACACCCTCCACAACCCCATCTCCGACACGGACATCTCCCTCATCGCCCGCACCGCCACGTCCCTCCACGCCCTCGACATCACCAATCTCTCCACCGTCTCCGTCGCCGCGGTCCTCGAACTCGTCCACGCTTCCCGCCACACCCTGCAAGTCCTCGAACACTCCCCCCGTTCCTCCGACGGATTCTACCACCCTTATCCCGGCGCCATCCCGGACAGCACCCACATCTGCACCCTCCTGACCTCCCCGCCGAAACTCCGCGACCTCTCCATCTCCGTGCCAACACTCTGTCCCGACCTCTTCCGCGCCGTCGACGACGTGAAATGGCAAGGCGACTTCCAAGTCCGCGCGACCGATCTCTGCGGCTGCCACCCCTCCACTTCCACCGCGACCCGCACCGCCTTACTAGGAACCACGCTCTCCGCGGCGCGGGACCTCATCGCCGCCCGTGCTCGTCTGGGCCGCAAATTGAGCATCGAAATCTTCTTCAACGGGTGCATCTTCGAGCCGGGCAAGAATCTCGTACACGGAGACTTTGTCTTCGCCGAGGTGGCGTCCCGAGGTGCGTTCCCGCGAGGTGTTGTGGGAGATGCGGGAGAGAGGGAAGGAAGCATGAAGGGTCCGTATGGCACGACGGGGGTGTATGGCAAGGATGTGGGGGATGGAGAGGGCGGCAGGGGGAGTTGGGATCAGGTTTGGGAGGAGGAATTCTTGGAGGCGGGACGAAGGGGGTGGGTTGGACTTTGAGAGATTTTTTTGAAGAATTGAGCATCATGGGTTGGGTGGGTTTGTGGTCCGAGCGACGGCGACTGGAGTCTTTGGATTCTTGGAAGTTGGAATGTTTTTCGGTTGGAACAAAAAGCGAGCGAGCGATTGGAGCGATTTGAGCGATTGATTGAGCATCAGGACGATCGAACGGAAAAAAAAAGTCGAATGGGCAAAAAAGTTCAGCATTTGGTTTGGGCAGCGCAGCGATGGGAAAACTCGTGTGCTTGAGCAGATGGGACAAACGACCGAAAAAGGCGGCGATGAAGCACGATGCCCGGGTTGTAAATGTAATACCCGTTTATTATAGCATAGCACGAGAGGGAAATCCAAAAAGTAATCAAGATCAAAGACGATACCACAAGACCTTGGTTTCGGGCATCTCGGGTCGGTTCTGGTGGTGAGGGTTCTGAATGTCGGATCTCTGCCCGGATTCACGCCTTTTTTTTTTTTTTGGCC